>JANHFX010021355.1:0-58068 GCA_027560015.1 Chloroceryle amazona | reverse complement strand
GTTAGCGCTGCGGCCCGTCGGGGGGGGGACGCTGGGTAACGAGGCCAGGCGGGGCCGGGGGTGGGGGGGGTGGGGGGGGGGGGGGGGGGGGGCCACAGCCAGGATAAACAACTGAGACAGCCAATGGGATTCCATAGTGAGTCACGCCCCTATATAAGGGGAGGGTTTGGCTCAGATGGGGGTGCCTGCTTTCAATTTGCTTTAGGGGGGCTGGAGCTGGGAAAGTTGGTGTCTTGGGTACAGGTAAAGCTTTTCCTAGTTTCTATTACCTACTTTATATATAATTGCATTAGTGCTATTATTATTACAACTATTGTTTTTTCTCTCTCTCTTTGTGTTGTTTTATTAAATTGTTATCTCATCTGGGGTCTCACTTCCCATCCCCAGGAGAGTGTATGGATGGTGGGTAGGGAAATGACGGAGGAATGGCTGTGTGGTGTTTAGCTGCTATCAGAGGCTAAATCATGACAGCACTACATCATATTTAGGCTTTTCACTTCCAGATGTCATTAGAATAAAATTACAGAATAACAGGAGTTTGCTTCATTCGCCCTGTAGTGCTAGAAAGTGATATTATTTTGCAGTTAATTCAGAGGCAGAACCCTAAGGGACAGCTAGTACCTTTGTTATCTTCTGCCATCAGTTCTGCTCCTTTGTAGTGTTACCCTATGGTGGTGTGTGAAAAACACGCCTTATATGACTGTACTTAGACCATCTTCACTGTTACTAAGCTTTACGAGAAGAAGCACCATTGATTTCTGTGTGCTGGAATTGTTTTTTGTGGGGAAGGGGAGCAGGCTGAATCAAGGATGGAATTTGTAAACTGATTCTGATTAAGTTGATCTGATTGTATGAGGGAAGTTATTTTAGAGCATTTCCTTTATTTTTCTTAAAAGAGTAGCCTAAAAGGATCTTTTACAGGGATCTCTTTTCGTACTCTGTTTTTGTTTATCTATCATCTGCTGTCAAAGGTGTTCACACAGACCTGAACTATGAGTTGTGGCACTGTGGTAAACTACTCCTTTGGAAGGTTTGTAGAAATGTTTCTTTGAAGATTTGGCCTTTAGCCTATGGGGGTCAAAACACATTTGGGAACTTATATTATTTGTCACCAGGGAGAGCCTAGGGTAAACCTAGAAGCACACTTCACTTCACAATCCACATGATTAAAATTAAAATAGTATGTCTGGTATGTATACAGGAAAAAAACTGGCTTTTCTGCTGTATCTTCAAATAGATCCAATAGGCAATTAATCCAAAGTAATATATACAATGTCTATAATATCTGTGTACATATATACGCCTGTATATAAATTACATGCAAAATTTCCATGTTGATAGATGACTGTTAATGTATTAGCCCAACAGTACTCTGCAGGCAAAGTCCTGTCTCAACAAGCTTAAAACTTTTCAGTTGTCAGTGGAACCTATGTAGCCAGCTCCACTGGAAACAATGATTCACAGACATTTTATCACTAAGGTACAAAAAGTACCTTTGTCATAGGATATTGTTACAGAACTGTTAATGAAATTCAGCATAAGGGTGCCTCGGACGCATCTTTCATGTACAGACTGAGCTTTAATTTTCAAATTTGATATATGAAGTATTTCCAGAAAAGGATGCATTCTTCATGAACTGGTCTATGACATAGCAAAAAGAATTATTGCATGATGGGTACTTTTTAGCATAATTGTCAATCGCTCATCTTCAAAATTGCTAGGACTGCTAGGAGTTTATAACAGTCATGGATAACAAATATGCTTGCATTTTAAAGCAGAAAAAAATTACACTGTAAATTTAGGACTAGATTTTAACAGAATGAGAGAATCTCCAGGTGATGTAGAGTCAGCCCAATTATTTTGCATGCGTTCTTAGTTCTGTCTAGGGAACTATTAAAAGAAAATGGAAAGACTGGAGGCTTCTTGTACTCTAGATGTATTATGTAACTGCTGTGAATCAAAACAATTCAGGGATCTGGATCTGATGCTGTTTCTCTGTATATTAAAATGTAGAAGAAAATGAGTAAGGAGTAAAATTCTTCTTAAACTGATCCATAGCATTTGTCAAAGTTTGCTCTAGGATATTGCATTGCATGCGAGAGCTAATGAGTCCCTAAATTAGAAAGCAGGAGAGTTGGGTTATATTGCTTACTCAATCATTAAGCTGTTGTGTAGTCTAAGCAACTCGCCTCCCTTTATCTACCTTGATTCTTTTTCCCTTTTCTATGTGGAATATAACCTCTTTAGGATGAGACTGACAGGCTGCATTTTCATCACAGAAATTATAATGCCTGCCTTAGAACTCCAAGTGCTGGATTGAAACTATCGCAACTGCGCAATGTGAAACTCCTTGTCAGTATAAACCCACCCTGAAGATATAGTTTTGAGGGTTTTTTTGCTTGTTCATTTGTTTTCTAGAATAACCTTGTACTGGCAGCTTGTATGTACACCAGGTCTCCTCACTAGCTCAACTCTTTATTTGTTATGATGCTTATTCTCATATCATGAGAAAAGATTTAGAATGCAAAGTAAAGTCTTATGTTCTAGTTACTTGGGCTGCAATACAACTGTGTGTCCAAGCCTGACCTGGACCTATACAGCTGAATGATTACCAGCCCAGATCTGTTACCATACCAGATTGGAACAATTTTCTCATGCAGCCTCTTTGGACTGCTTTTGAAACTTTTAGATACTAATACAACCACTACACCTAGAGTAAAATTAACAGGACATTGGTCTCACTAACTTTGTTTAAGCTAATTCTTTGAGCTGTTATTAAATTATGCTGGTCAAAGATGGAGTTCTTTTTAGCTCAGCTTTATGTTCCATAGGTGAGAAATACATACCTTTACATGCATGCTTTCTGATTGTTGGCTTTTAAAAGTGTATTTTTCTTTCATGTTTTAAAAAATACTTCAGATTTTTGCATTTGCTTATGCTGTGGGTTTTTTTTAAAGAAAATGTAAGTCCATTGAAGAACTATGAGATTCACAGAACAAATTACACTTTTGACAGAGATTATATAGTATTGACAACATCCATGTAAAATGGAAATAGGAAATTTAACATTTGCTAATAGCTTAATAAATCAATCACCAGAAATAGTTGCTCTCAAAGTAACAGACTCATCCCCTTCACTCCCTCCCCTCTCTTCCTTCAGAGAAGGAGAATTGCAATTACACCTCCGGGAAAGAGGGCTAGTGTTCACACTTCATCAAAGGAGGATCAAACAGTTTAAACTGTTCTTTTTTTTAAGCTAATAGTTTCCAGACTATCATTAGTCATTTCTTATTTTTAAGTGAGAAAGTCATAGTACTGAAAATAAAAGCCATTTCCAAAGATTGTGAAAGTTTAACCTGTAATATCTAGTAGACAACTTTTATTGGGACTTAAAAACATTTATAGGATGGAAATACTGTCAAGGTTTTTTTGTGCTCAATATGTTTCCGATGCTTCTGTTGTGCTGTTGCTCTTATTGCTCATATAGGAAGTAATAATCATATATGATGCTTTGCACTTCTGTAGCTAAGTTAAACAGCATTGCTCAGTCTGGATTGAACAAAGTATCACACTGAGTGGTAAATGCAAGCGACTGTATGATAAACATTTATCAAGAAGTGGAGTTGTCTTATGTGTTCCTTCCATTCCTCTATGTTGCCAAGGTGATCATACAGAGATAAACCATCTTAAAATGTAAATAATCATATCCTTGAATATTTCAAATTCAGAATGTCTACTGAATAACATTAGAACTGTCAGACTTTTACAAGTAATTGTATCTGAAAGATCTTGCAGCTTTTAGTAATATATCTTTTAAGGTTATAGCCTCACAAGAAGGCAATCCACTGAATTACGTTTTTCCTCCCATATATTGCAATGCAGCAGAATTGTGTGGTAAGAAATAAATTGTTCAGAAAAAGCAAATTCAAACTAAGACTCAGAATATCTGTGATGTCCAACTCTGAAAATAAGTCTTAAGCTGATAACCTTCAATGTATGACTTTCTTATAGGCATTCACCTGACTGTCAGCAACTAAATTACCATCCAGCACTGGCTTGGGCTTTCTTTCAAACACTTTTCTCTTTTCAGAAATTCAGAGATTTCAGCTCTATGAAAACAAAATGGTCACAAAAAAAAATATATAAGGCATGTTGCTCTAAGGAGACTTCAGATCTGAAAGTCTTGAGGTCATTATTCACATTTTTTACATGTTGTAAAATAAATGCTGTAGGGCATACTCTTTCACTCAGTTAAAAGATGGGGTTTCAGAAATTAGTAGGTGACAGAGAACATGTGCAGCTTCCAGAAATGGGAGACAGCTCTGGGATGAGTTCTAAAAACATTTCCTAAAAGTATAACAAGCTTCCTAAAATTATTAAAGAAAAAAGTTCTTCAGTATGTGTATTTACAAAGTTTTTCTTGACAAGTGGAATTTTCAAAAATCGCCCTGTAATCACATGTATATACATCTTTATGCTCTTTTAAAAATATGACTAACACAGTTTAGCCAGTGACTTAGGCACGGTAAGCAGTGTGTTACTAGGATTATTATTTTTTTTTAGCACTTTCAGAGCTTTTAATGTTTTAGCTCTTGATGCTTGAGCAGACTATTCAGACCAGCTGAGTTCCTACACAGAGATCATGAGTCTCATCCAGAAGGTTGTATGCTGGCTGGAAATCAACTGCTCCCTCAGAAATTATTACTTCCACCTCTGCTACACTGGACTGGATTCCACGCATTTGGCAGATGTTACCGTAACTGTTGTGTCATGTAAAGGAGGCAGAAGGGTTAATTGACTTGTAGGGAGCTAGGTCTTCCTCACATCCCAGGAAAGAGAAGGATGGTCTCACTACCATTCTCCTTTGGGAGTATCTTATGTCCACTAGGAAGTGGAGTTTTCCACATATACATGTAAAAGAGAATTCTGTATTTTTTTCCATTAAGCATGTCTATGTTCTGCCATTAGATTAGGGAAGCCATCTCAGACAGAAATAAATGAATCTTTTTGGAAATAATTTTTTCTTCATACCACTAAGATAAGGGGAAACATACCATAACCTTTTGAAGGATAAGGTGAGAAATTTTCTTCCAGAACCAGAGATCAGTTCCAGAGCAAGAAGTCATACTCGCAGTCTAGTTCTCAGGTGGTGATACTTTTCAATCTTATTTGTGTTCTTAGTCAAGCGTGATGTAGTCTAGCAATTAAAAATGACACAGAAAAAGGATGTGCAACATTTTTTTCCCCTCAAAATGAAGATTGTATATTGAAGAAAGGCAATGTGTGCTCCCTAGCACTCTTTAGAAGTGACCAAACTTTGTGTCAGCAGCTAAAATACCTTTCTAAGGCATGAGATAATCACCCCTAATATTGGATGTGACTTGTGTCTGCCCCGCTGACTGGATCAGTGCTGCCAGAAGCAGTTTGTAATGTGATGGAGGGTGGCTCTGAGGAATGATAGAGGGGAGGGCAAGCAGGGTGGGAAGGAATAGCCAGCTACTGCACAACAGATATTTTATATCAGGAATTCACACTGAGAGGCTGTTGAAATAGTGTTCAGTGAATGTCAGTGATTGAAATACTAGTCTTATTGCAGATGCAAGGACTGATTCAGATAGGGCATAAGCAGGTGCAGCTTCATTGAAGTCAGTAGTGCAGCACCCACTGGGCCTGAATTTAGCTCACAGTAGGACTTGCTGTGAAGTGTATTACACTAATGATAACTATGGCAACATACTGTTTTCTGCATGACCTAGATGCATTTGCCCCACATAGGTGTTTTCACACCAAGACAGTGTTGTTTCTAAGTTTCTTACCAGAAGATGAAATTGAGAGATGCATTTTTTAGGCTCTAGACTATGTCTTTCTGTGGGTTTTAAACCATTTGTCAGATGATTACACACACATCTCCATTGTGGTTAGTATGCCTATAACGATTTTGTAAATAGGGTTCCTAAAGACAGGTCCATATCAAAAGCCCCCCAAAGTTAACTGTGTTTCTGAAGATGTATCTCAAGAAATATCTATATGTAGAGGTGGAAAGTTGTTTTGTTGGTAAAATTCTGTTAATAAGGTAGAACATGCACTTACTGGCTTGCCATCTCTAAACCACAAATACTTTATCTGATTTTTAGTGTTTTACCAGGGTATAAGGGCCTATTAACTTATTCATCTTTATAAAGCATTATCAAACACTATTTCTACTCTGGGAGAACACAGATAATCAAAAGGCTGTAGCTTCCTGTGCAAGCTATGCAAGACTTCATAGTTTTTGTGGTATTTTTTGCTCTGCTTTAAGCTACATGATAAAGTTATGTGATACATGTTGGCTCCTTTCCTGCAAGCCTGGTTCTCTCCACCTTCCACAACACACATTGTTCTGTTCTGCTTTCATGTTTTCTTTCTAATCTTACAAGATAAGAAAAAATGAGTAAGTTCTAAAATGTGCTTATTTGTTTTCTAAAAGTGTATTTACTGATTGTATCTTGTCAGAATATTGCATCTTTCCTTCAGTCCCAGACTATCACACTGTGAAATATCTTTATGAAAATGTGCAGCATCAGAAAAAGCTGTACATAGACGAAGAATAACTCTGATCAAATAATTGTAAAAATAAGTATATGAGCAGCAAATAACCTCAACATTAAATAAATATAACATCTGAAAGAATTTGCAGTAAGTTTTACTCCAATTAATTAATTAAGCATTTGATTAGAAATGAAGTAGACTACAGCTAAGTGAGAGAGAAGGTTATATCCACCAGACTTCACCACCTCGCTTTCTAAAATGCAAATTATAGAGTTGGATGGATTTACTGGATCCTCTCTAATCCCTCTGTGCATACATTTAAAACACTTACAAAATGGCCTTCTCAGCAGAGATTGTGTTCAGACCTACAGGAGGAATCTATGTCAAGCATCAGGGCAGGTGCTGAATGGAAATATGGTCCTCATTTGTGCTATGAGGTTCATGAGTATTCATAGAGGGTCATCCAGAAAAGGGTGATATAAATGTTTATTCTCAGATCAGGTGCACAGCTAGAGCAACTAGTTACAGAATGGCAAATATTTAATTCCTTTTTCAAATCAAGTAACTTGTTTACATGCATTTTAACCAATATGGTTCTGATCTGTGTATGAAGTCTGTGCTTTAAACCTACTATATTACATAATATTCAAAGACCACAATCATGTCAAGATTTATAATTGACTGAACAAAATTTTAAATTAAAATTACATATTAATCTTACAATGATTAAATGAATAGGAAACTGATTTATTTGACTTCATTAAGGAGGCAATACTTTTGAGAATTACTTTAATATTGAAAACCAGCATTTTTAGAAGGGTGAATAAACTTTTCTTTCAGATTTGTGAGGTTCCTCATAGAGAAGTGGAAAGAAATCACCACAGATTTTTTTTTCAGTTTCATGCAAAATTTACAGAACTTTGTTGTAAGTTTCTAACTCTAACCTTTCCTACTTTAGGCGTGGAAAATGGAAACTGAAGTTTATCATGTTTCAATTTCCTATATATCTGTTTAAAATTGTCCACATGCTGTGAGAAATCAGACCTTTGCTTTTAATGCTGATACTTGAAACATTTTTAATAGCTTTAGATTCATCTGAGTTTGTGAAGATAAAAGTGTTATGTTGTTTTGGAAGTTTTCTGTTTGGATATGAAAGGAAAACTGCATCTGATTATAAAAGCATTTCAACTTGTGTTATGTTAATACTTGTTCTTAAAAGCAGACAAGATTTTCAGACGTGCTTGATTAAAATCTGGAGGATTATCCCGATATGCAGACCAAGCCCACTTCACAGAGAGGTCTGCTGTCTCCCTGGTGCCCATGTAAAGGACATCATAGGTAGACTTTGCACCCTTGTGAGTCCTTCAGACTACTACCCGCTGCTGGTTTTCCAGGTGGGAAGTGACAATGTAACAATGAGAGGCTCAAAATCAATTAAAAGAGATTTCAGGGCCTTGGGACAGCTGGTAAAGGGATTAGGAGCTCAAGTTGTGTTCTCCTCCATCCTGCTGACATCTGCTATGGATGAGGGAACATATAGGAAGAGCCAGCAGGTCAATTCATGGCTCCAGGACTGCTGTCATAGACAGGACTTTGGATTTATGAACATGGCACAGTATACAAAGCATTGGAGCTGCAAGCACCTAAAGAGATGCACCTTTCCCAGAGGGGGAAAAGGATTCTGGGGCAGGAGTTGGCAGGGCTCATTAAGAGGGCTTTAAACTAGATTTCTAGGTCCCTTCCAGCCCTATGATTCTATGAATTTTCTTCATTAATTCTCTTATAGTAACTTCAAAAAAATGTGTGCTTAAAGGGACTAAAATCCAGTATTCTATTCAAAACTTTTTATTTTGTATAATGTAATTGTGGGAAATTTTATGTGCCTGCTACATTTATGGAACAATCCTGTTAACATATGTGAAAAGTTATATATGTTGATTCTGGGATATGACAATGCCTGTTGCTCTATAACAAGATATATCGGGATGCAAAACTCTGAAGACTACACAAAAAGTTGTAGCAGAATGAGGGAATCATAAGTTACAAAACTATAGATAAGCAACTTACAGGGCAAAATATCACTGTATGAGTAGGATTCCACATGATGAACAATCATGGAAGAATGAAACAAGGTAAAGAATACTTCTTTATGGTATTGTAGACAAACTGCCAGTTGCTGCGGTATGAAAAGCTTCTTGGGGTAATGTGACTATGCTTCTACTAAACAACAGTGAGGGCTCCATTCCTTACATTGCCAAGGAGTTCCTTGTGTAGTTGGATTGTTTCATAGTGTTGACGGTACACAACACATCTCAAGCAATGTACTGCTTCTTTCCTTCTGATTTATTGGACTTCCATTTTGTGGGGTTTTTTGTGCTCTCTCCAAGTCAGGAAAAACTATTAGGAGACATATAGATTTCTCTAATGAGCCTACAGGTAATGCAAAATTCATATGCCTCTACCTGCAGCTGGGCAAAGAATGATACGGTGCACAAATAAGACAGGAATTTTTTCCATGTTTTTTTGAAGGCAAGAACCCTGGCTACTACTGGGCATCATGACCCACTTGTTAATTTTTAGGAAGAAGTGGATACTTTCCATGGGAGAAACTGAAGCATCAGATTTTCTCCTTGGAGCATTAATAAAAAGGGCTCAGTTAGCTTCATCTCATTATTTTACTATGAGTATTGACTTTGGCCTAGAGTCATGTATAGATAAAATGGTGCAAGGGCTTGTCCTAAGTGATTACTCAGAATTACAAATCATTTCATGTGTAACTGAATACTGCAGTCTAGCTGGCACTCTGCCCCTTGCTTTTCCCACCTTCAGCCCTCCAGCATCCCCCTCTCCCCCCTCCCCTCCCCCAATAAAAGAATGAATCCAACTTTGGTTAAATGGACAATTAATCTTAATCACTGAGAGTGGAATTTTAATTCACCAGCATGCGAAAGACACACATGGCTATCACCCAGCATTACACCAAAAAAGATTTCAGTAAAAAACAAGGAACATGAAACTGTGTACACTCCCTTTCTCTAGCGAAGTAAACTCTAATAGACAGGACTGGGGTTTTGGTGTTAGTAATTGACTGATCGTGTCTGATCATGTAAAAGATTATCCACTAAATGTGCGTGTTTTAAAAGGAATGAGCAAGAAAGTGAGAAAGATAAATTTTAGTAGCACTAGGGTTCTAAAAGCCCATTATTTTTAAGAGTGCAGAGAGGATCAATAAAATAGACACATAAAAAGCTCAAGATACATCCAAATAAAATAAAATAGAAAGTGCAATGTTCAACTTACAGAGTACAAGATGGGAGATGAGAAGAGATTCTGTTAGGGATATACCAGGTTTCCTGAGTGCATCTTCTGTGGTACATAACAGCAATTTTCCCTTGAGCAAGACCCTAGAATTTTGTCTAAGGTTTGTTTCACAGATAGACTTTGTGTGGAGGAAGAAGAGTCTTGTAACACTTTGCACAAGCACCTATGAGCAAGGATGTAATTTAATATATACTCCTACTTGGTCTCCTAAGGTCACAAAGCAGATTTTTCTCTGTTTAGTAGAGATCTAAACAGAATTAAAATACTTTTTGTCAGCTATATGGTATATAAAGTAATAAAATGCCCGAAAGTACCTGCTCACAAAGGAAGGTCAGTGTTCACTAATAAAAAAAACAACCAACATATTTTTTAATGTATTATAGTAAGATGTTTTAAGAGAATATGTATTTAGTAGCATTTTTATTTATCATTATTTCTACAGTAAAAACATTAAAATATAGAAGGGTGAAAAGCAGACATTGTTTAATTTGGAACTATAATACTGGTATCTCAACTGTGTATTTTACACATGGCTTTGTAAAGGAGTAACAAAACATCCCAAATACAGCAAAAAACTTAAGGAATGCCCCTGAAGCTTTGACCTTGCAAAATTAGAGCCTAAATTATTAATAAAGAATATTAAAAAGAGTTGCTGAGGTGTATGTATTTTTTTTGACTTGAAGGTTCATATTGTTTTCCTGTTCAGTTGAAATACATACCTGAATGTTTGGGTTCTTTTAGTTCACTTAGCTCTCTACAGTAGAAATAATTTATTTTGTAAATACAATCTGAAGGGTGCTGCTGAAATTAAATATTTTCATTAACTGGGAAAATACCTTCAAAGAGATTATTTGAAATTTGTCATTTTGTTTAAAGCACTGAGATTTATACAGCCCAAACCTGTGTTTAACTCTTTAGCGGGATCAGCTTTGTTTCACCATGACTGAATACATAAGTCTCAGGAAAGTGTGCCTCCTGAAAGAATTGGCTAACCTTGCCACTTTGGGAAGTAATGGGAAGAGGCTTCTTGACAGAGTGTGGCATGGAATATATCCGGTTATTGTAATTATTATAACTAGCTGAAGGTCCATTATGCAGTTATATGTGCTCAATAAATCATTTGCCAGTTGTGGTTGCTTCACCCGTCAAATAAAATTTCAACTAACTTCTAAGAGTGTGTGTGGTTTTGGTGGTGGTGTTTTAATTTGTTTCCATTTCTTCAGTGATGTTTAAAGGATTGCTTTTCCTAATTTTCAATATTAGCATAAAAATAATCTCTTTAAACCCAAATAAATAATAATCAATAAATAAAACAGAGGAAAAGGTTAAGTTGTGAGTACCTTACTGCTGAGAGGAATGTTTTTAAGAGTAATAGGATGCAGATGAACTGGACAAAGACAAATGTCTACCTTTTCAATGAGTAATTCACATGACAACTCAGGTATGTTAGCTGGTCATGACATTTTTGAAGAATTTATTAAACTAGGGAAGGTTTTCTTATTAATATTTTGAGAACACCAACAATACAAACTCATTGATGGTTGTAAAATCTCCATGAGCACAATAGCTGCAATTGAATATGTTTCTGGAAAGTACTTTATCTAGAAAAGTCATGTGAAAACACAAAACCT
Source organism: Chloroceryle amazona (assembly GCA_027560015.1). Taxonomy (NCBI): domain Eukaryota; kingdom Metazoa; phylum Chordata; class Aves; order Coraciiformes; family Cerylidae; genus Chloroceryle; species Chloroceryle amazona. Next base: position 46,588 of record JANHFX010021355.1, on the reverse strand, counting down.
AAATCTCCTCTGACATAATACCAGGATCTGGTCAGTCCAGGTCTAGAGTCATAACTGACTCATATTATTACTACTCATTGCTCAAACTATTGCATCAGATGAGGATGGTCTCTCTTATGGGCTATACAACTTACCATCAATAAGAAACTTAAAGAGCTTGTATTACTTAAACTGAACAGTTGTTATTTTTGCAGATCATATAGAAGACTTTATGTTCCTTCTTGCCTATAAAACTGGTAAAAAACAATGAACAAAACCCATAATGACTAGTCATTAGGTTGGTCAACCCTTTGGAAATTTGTAATTATGTGACAGAAAAGTATTCAAGGAAAATCTGTGTTTCTTACAGTCTGAAAATTAATATATGTTCTTCACATTATTTTAGACCCTGATATTTAGATATTTAAGAGACATTTCGTCCCCATTTCAGTAGTGGCAAAAAGATCAAGGAGTGACAAAAAAGCATGAAGTGGGGAAAATAAGCATATATTTCACAGAAGACGTACTGAGATTTCAAAGACAACCTGCATATGAAATGTAGGCAAATGGCCAAATTAAATTCATTTGTGCACCCTTTGCATGTGCATAATGACACTTTATATATGTCTGCCTTAGTACTCCACCTGAATTAGGGCAGAAGCTGAAGGCATACTAGAACTGAAAATAAGCCCATCTCTGGGAAAGATGACAACACCTGGAACAAAGTTATGCTTTAACATTTTAATTAACCAAGGTAGTAGGAGACAGATTCTGACATGGTGCTTTAACATCCCCTAATGAAGGAGATCTGGCACACTGGCCATAGGCTAGGACAGCCTGGGAGGAAACTTGCACAGAGAGAAGGGAAAAGATGCTCTAATGCATCCTCCAGAGGTTGACAGCTGTTAAGCCCATTGAAAATGAGGTGTTCAGCTGGTAAAATGCCTGGTATTGATTCTCATTAATAAAATAATTTCTTTGTGGCCATTGTTTGAACTGAACATGCTAGATGCTCTGTTCTTTCCCTTTCAGTACAAAGGACTGGAGAACAGAAGATGAACTGGCCTCCACTGCCATAAAAGGGTGCATGTTCCAGTGACGTCTACCATCAGCTTCTACACTGGCGAGAGGTTTGGAAGAGGTAAAAGTAGCTGCTATTCATGCAATCCTATTTTACACAGTGTTTTCATATAAAGGAAGTCTATAAGCTCAAATGTAGCCTACTTTTGATGGTTTTGGTATCACAGTGTTTCAATATCTCTAAGGTACTGCTCAGGCACCCTCTCTTACCACTTCTCTACCCTTTGCAGGCAATCCCACCCCATTAGGTTCTCCAAAACTCTGAGCGCTGTAGATAAGTTTCATCTTAGCCACTTTATGAGTAGATACTCTGAGTCCCAGTGACCAGTGCCACCCTGAATCTAGTCGTACGTCAGTAGGTAAATAGACCTGCTTAGTGCTACATGTTTTTTCTGTTTCATAGATGGAGAAAAATGAAAAGTTCATTGGTAGAACTGAAGCAGGAAAGAGCACATAAGTATTATTCTAGGAGGGATTTTATTATTACTACAGACTAGAGAAACAAAAGAAGACTTTCTTGAGTAAAGACTTAAATGAATACAGACTCATTTAAAATCTGCAACATATTTTCATGGCCTGATGTTTCCTTATTTTTCAGTAACTGGAACAAAATGGCAAGACAATGTAGGTGTAGTTAATTCCATTCCTAAGAGGGGGCTGTTGACTCCACGGTTGAGTAACTTATTCATTAAATGTAAGGGAAAAAGAAAGAGTAAACAAAACTGGTATGTTACTTGCTTTTAGCTTTGATAACCTCTCACATCTAATTACAAATAAAAGGCTTCTCTGTATTGGTTGTCAAAATTAAAATAATGGATATTTTCTACTTCCTCCCTGGCCCTTTCAGACATCCCATGAAACTACAATAGGGTGCTGAAGTTCTGTCTCTGTCTGGGTGACTTCTCTGCAAATGAAGATGGATGGAGTTTTTCCATTTTAATTAGTAAGACCAGCTGCTCTCAAAAAGGGAGAGTGGGTTGGATTTTTGCAGGTCTTCCAAGCTAATGTATCATCAGAGTTTTAGTGATTGATTAAAGAACTCGCTGTCCTAAGTTTCTACAGATAGGGCACCTCAACAATTTAAACGGACATCATGCAAATGAAAAAAGTCCTCTAACCATACATATATATTTATACATATATATATATCTGTAATGTAGCAAAGATTTATTTTGACCCACTCTGACAGTTGTTTTTAACATTCTAAACAATTCACAAATTGTTTTGCATTTATTTATCATATTTCTTAAACTGTCACCCCCCTCACCTTCTTTCACTGTAAACAGACTTTTTGTGATTAAATTGACATTAACACCACTGAAGGTGTGGTTGCTGTATGCATCATATTAGTTCTTTTCAGTCACCTCTTTTTACTGATATTGAGGTTTATTTTGTAGTTTATTGGGGGGGGGGGTTGTTTGTTTTTTGTTTTCCATTATCTTTCTCAAACACATTGCTTTGTTTAAGAGACGGAAAAAAACTGCTAGAAGCACAAAGTAGCCAACCCTTTTCTTAAAAGAGCCCCTCTGCATCTTGATAGGCTTCTGCCCATGCTAGGTTCTCTGCTAATCATGTGATATCTAAATATATATGAAATTTCTACATTACAGTACAGAATGCAGGCTGAGAGTGATCATTTAAACTTATTTTCTACTGAGCTGCATTAGCCTCTGGGTTACTACTTCTACTTTACTAAATATACAGAAAGTAGTTCTGTACTCTGTTTTAAAAATAAGTTTTCACCGCTCATATCGTAACCCCATAACTGAAAGTGTGCAATGATTCTTAGAAAGGGGTGGTCCATGCCTGTTACAGATAGCCAATGTGCTGGTGTCATAAATGCCCATTTTATAGATGGATAATGTACTATAGTAATAATTCTTTATTGCTGATGGTTATTGCACTAGATCATGACCCTTGGATATTGAGAGTCAGTTTTTAATATCACAACCATTTACAGAGGTTAATGTACTACGTTTTGCAGCTTTTGACCTTTTGATGGTGAGGGTTAGGAGGTTGCATTTGTGCACTAAACTGCCAGAAAATATCTGTTTATTTATCTTAGCCATAATAGACACAGTTACTGTTTTTAATCAAGAAGCTGAGAGCAATGTGACTTGCAAAAAATGAAACTATTTGAGCTGCATCTTCTAAGGTACACTCAGCAGTATGACAGTTTCAATTCTTATTGATAAGAAAGTCATTTATTAATATTCAATCTGTACTAGGTTTCATCTATACAAATATAGCTGAAATTCAATTATGTTAATAGAGTATATTTTTTAACCATGGTTCTCAATAGGATATTGTTTTGAAGATCACAATCAGGTTTATGATCTGGCCATGTTACCTATGCACGGCTTACTCGGGTGATAACTATTCTGATCTGAAGCAGTCACAAGAGGCTAAGCACAAGGCTAACTTTTCTGGTTGAAGTGTATGAAATCTTCTGTTTCCAAACCATTTTTCTTATACTATAAAATGCCTGCAACACGAGGCAGCCATTTTAGTGCTTCCCCAACAATGATACAAACATGAGGTCTTTAGTAGCAAGAATAGTGTGAACTACAATTGTAAAAAATTTAAATGTAGCTTTTTTCCGTTTAGAAGTTCAAGTCAGCTGTGTCACCTACAGAGAAAATAAAAGGTGGAGGTGAAGGAAAGAAAAAAAAAAAAAAAGCTCAGAAACAAAAGCAGAATTCAGTAATTATTCTGAAGTCAATACTTCAAAGGACAAAGTAATGCTAAATCTGGGGAATGTTAAAGGACCCTGTCTATATTTAAAATAAACTTACAAAAGTAAGTTGTGATTTGATTGTTTAAGATGCACATCCAAGTGGGGATGTTTAAAAAAAGGGATGAAAAAAAGATGGAACAGTGAGTTCTCTGAGTTCAGATCAAGACCTGATGTTCTGACCAAGATTTCTAAATTCTCCTACTCATCCTTTTATAAATTAATTCTAAGAACTAGAGTCTGTAGGACTTTTTTTCCTTTGTTTCTAGTCAGCAAAAGTTTTGCAGAATTCTGATTTTTAAAATAATTATTACTGTTATTTCTTCTTTAACTACAGAATAAATTAGAAAGGCTCATGAAAATTTGTCCATGTCTAGTGAGAAAATTTGTAGAGCGCCTCAACTGCACCGGCTTTTTTACTCCTGTTTATCCTTCTTACAGATTTTATCCTCCCTTTCCCCTGTTCTTTACAGCCTCTGCTATCATAGCAGTGTGGGTGGGAGTGCTGCATTTTGCTTGCTAAGGCTGTGATGCTGAATGATTCCAATATAATCAAACTACACTTTTATAGTGCCACTTTATACAATGCAGCCCAGGGTGCTAACAGAATAATAAAATTAGCAGCTCAGATAATGACAAGCAGGGCAGGTCAAACAAATAATCTTTTAGACCTGGAATTGAAACTGAAATGGTATCAGAGTTGCAAACAGCCAGAGGCAGTGATGACAGAGCTCAGACAGTACTTAAACAACCCCCAAGCATAGATATTTGGGCAGTGTTTTGGAGATCTGATCATGGATGATACCGAGTGCTTCCTGCAGGCCAAGAGAAAGTCATAGTGAATGGGATAGCGCTACAGTAGTGGTACTGACAAGTACTCAGCACCTGAAAGAATTGGATTTTAATGCCCAACCTGAATTTTTATTTGCAATCAGTATTGTGTTTTTGAGGTACCTAGGGGCAAGAGTATTTCTACTCTACCTCATCTGTAGTTACCTCATCTGTAGTTGATTATCTCTCTTTACCTTCAGCTTGACTCCATTTACAATGACAAAAAAAATGTATCACATTGCTGATGTGATGAAATACTTCTGTGGATTTCTTTCAAGGGATGTTTTTACAGGTAAAAGCCAACAGTGCATTTGCAGTTTTGAGAACATGGAAACTTCCTCTTTTTCAATCAGGTGTCTTACAAATCTCACAGCACAATAGAAAATGTCTCTTATATTATGAGGATCTAATCCAAATCTATCAAGGAGCTGCCCTCTGAAGGTGTGAGAAATTCTTTAAGATTTACACCAGTTAGGTACAAGTGCTTTTCTCTTACCAAATGAGTGACGGTCAGACCAATTAACTACAGTATATAGTACTTAAAGTGATGGAGAAAGACATTGGATGGCCAAATGATTAATGTCAAGCTATCCATTTTGATGTTCAAATCCTAATTGTGTTTAGCTCTGACCTCCACCCTCATTGCTACCAATATAATTACAGGATCTCATATAAATGAGATGGATTAAAAAAAAAAAAAAAAAGAAAAGGAAATTACTGTCTCTAGTTTTTCCTCAGAAGATTTTCTTATATCTACACATAGAAAATAGTTACATTCATCATTCTTTTGGCTGTCTGAAATATGCTCTTAGGAGATAATAGTGCTTCCTTGCTTAAAGTTATAAATTTATATTTCTTTCTCTCCCTTTTTTCTCTCCTTCTCTCTCTTGTTCATTGCTTATTCTTTTGTTTGTACAATGTTCTTTTATCCTGAGCAATATAACATTTTAGTTGTTGTAATAAATGCCTTCATGTGAGGCAGTTCAGCTAAGAGAATGTTATTAGACTGTGCTCTCAGGCAGTGCACCTTCACACGATCAATACGAATCTGAGGCTCTGTTCATTCCCTCTTTGCTTAAATTCCCTGCAAATGTGCAAGGGAAGCAGCAGAGGGTGTCATCAATCATGGGCCACTCTGACATACACTGAAACCTGACCAATGCTGAGATGTTTTAATAAGGCATCCATTAAAACCCTCAAATAAATTGCAATTTGAAAACAGAACATAATACCAGCCAAGTTTTCCTCATCCATCTTCTGGCATGTCATGTAATGTAATTGCACTGTTAATTTATCCAAGAAGTTTCTCTGTACATGGTTTTACTGGTGTTGCTTAATTTCCCTGCAGACTATTTATTTGTATATGTGTGCATGTAGCTGGGTTGTGCATGCATGTGTTGTGCATATATGTATATGTATCTGTTTCCACTTTAGGAGTAGATTAATAGCTCTGTTTAGCATGGCATTAGGAAGAAAAACAATCAAGGATTTGAAATGTTTGACATTTTGTCAATGGCTCCTGAGCTTTCTGATATTTCCTAACCGGTTCTCGCCTGGAGCAGGCCCCCTGTTTCCTTCCCTTCACAGCTTGCTATTGGTTTATGCCCCTCAAGAGTGGGATCACTCAGAGCGCCTGTGGATCCCATCAATAAATATTGACAAAAGGGTTGAGGGACCATTTAAGATCGCAAAGCAATGGCAGTCAAAACAAGACAATGCTGATTTCTGTTCCTGTGCTTAGGAGACATGCATGAAGTCTTGACAAGGGTAAGGAAAGTGAGAAGGTGTAGATCAATAGGAGAGAATGAAAAAGTGTTTCTGTAAAATAATGTTAAAGCTATTACATTTAATTTTCTTTTTTTTTTTTTTTTAGATGTAAGTGCTAGGAGGGAAGATACAGGCAGGAGCTTATATAGATTTCTTTGTCTCCCATGCATAAATCTAAAAGTAATGCTATTCCTGATGTATGGCTGCATCAGCAGTTTCTTCACTTTTATTTATTCTTCTGGGTTTTTCTTAATCCTTTATCTCTTTTTTTGCTATGAAAAAAAACATTCATAGGCATAAAGAAAATATGGTTGCCATGCACATCCACTTTAAATCTGGTCTTCCATTCTAATTTTAATACAAATTATAACTTTTATTGTTTTAATCAAACATTTTCCATTTTGAGTCAACAATTGCCATATGATAAATAAATATATTATTTTTTTCTTTTGTCAGTACAATGAAATTAATACTAAATATCCAATAGTAATAAATAGCTTTCCAAACCAAATAAACCAGGACAATTAGGTTTGACACCTACAGTTTGATACTTATTAAGACAATGCACCCTATTTTTAAGGAACTGATCCTTAATCTATTTTTTTTACTTCAGTGTTTTCAGTTACATTGCAGACAACTATAGGACATAACCTGTACAGAGATAGAATGAAAGGTCTGGCTTTCTGAATCACTGGGCACTCCAGGTTCTGAATGCCACAGAAACTATGGGGATCAGTACTGATAATAAAATCCCAAATGTGCAGTACAAGGTTACTAAACACGTAATGGACACTCCAGTCATTGTAGTGCCAGCATCTTAAATCTTTGTGGAAAGAATTTTTAATAATTAAAAACAACAACAACAACAAAAAACACAAACCAACTAACCAAACAAAAAAACCCACTTTTTTTCATTTTCACTTGATTCCATTTTTTTACATCAGAGGTCAGACATCAAAGTATAATGCATTTAAAAAAGGTCATGAAGCAATATTGCTGCAACCTCTCACAAAGGGTTCTTTCCATGCTGACATTCAAATAATATGTGTTACTAAGACCCAGAGCATCAATTAATATTGGCATCAGCCACAATGTCTCCCACAGCCAGCATTCACAAAAGTGTGAATATACCCATAGAAAAATGCACTGAATTTTTTTCCATGAAATTATTGTAAGTGCATGCATAAATTAGGCAAACACAGATATTTCCAGAAGGTTCCATCTTATTAATTTTCTTGCATGTAAGGCAGAGTTTTATTTCTTTGTTTCTGTTTAATCAGCCTTAAGATTAACACTGCAATTATATGAAGGATTTGGTGGGGTACTTGATCAATTATGCAGTAACCATCCTTGCAATGTTCTTTTTGATATCAAAATGATGCCACTGTAATCATCATGACTAATCACTATTTCACTTATCTCTTTCTATGTTTAATATTCTTGGGACTGCAAATATTATAGATGAGAACCTGTTTGGACATGTATGTATAAAACATCATTTGTGATACACACACATATATATATAGGATTAGTGAAATATTAATACACTGAGAATGCTGAATTCAATTCTGTCTGTCTAAGAAGAAATTAATGTCTTAAAATGATATTAAGAAAAAAACCCAAACATTAAATAGAAATATGCTTGTTAAATAAAATTAACATTTATGTGTCTGTTTCACACACACTGGGCGTGATTCTCACATTCCCTAACGACACTATACATCACTTTGCTCGTGTAAAGGGAGCATAAATCATATTTACACTTACTTCATGGCTCCTTTATACTGCCAGAGTCATGTAAAACAGTGCAAGCCTAAATGAAGTTTGAAATAAAAGGAAATGCAATAAAATTCTGCAATCACAGGTAAAGCACAAAAGACACACTCATGTATTTCTGGTACAGAACTACTGCCCTTATGGAAATCAATGGAGGGACTATTTAGTTACTTCCTTAGGAAACACAGGAACATTTAAAGGAAAAGGGCTTGACTGTTGAGTCCACTGTGGCCTGCCCCATTTAACCCTGGGATGTTTTTAAAAGGGTTGATTTGTTTTACTTTTTGATTTCCCTTCTCTGAGCTCTTTCTTGAACTGATTTATAATTCTTGCATCTATTGCTGCCTTCAGCAATGTGTTCCATAATTCAGCTACCCTTTGTGTAATTAAATTCTGCTTGAATTGCTTATAGGCTTATATTTCTTATAAGCTTCCTTCTTAATTTCAGTCTCTGATCTCGTTTCTGAGTTACTAAAATTGTACTGGCTATACCAGGAAAAACATAGTTCAACTAGTAAAATACCTGTGTCTGAATTCTATCTGAATCTTAGGTAGGTAGGCAAGCAAAATCTCTGTAAACTTAAATAGAATTTAAATTTTGGTCCTTACAATTTTCTAGTGTAGGTTTGTGACATCTGAAATCTACAGAGATAAAATATGTGACACTATAAATATGCCCTTGAAAATATTTTTTTCATCCCTCTTCTGGAGACATTTCCTATATTTTCTTAACTATGTCTTTGTTCAAAATTTGGATATGCCTGAATGTTTAAAATTCCCATTTGTGCTATTTATAATATGCATTTTTATATGCTGCCCTAATGCTCTGATGTTATGTGTCTCTTAAAGGAACAGGCTTCTTTCTCCTTCTCCTCCCTCCTTTACTTTGAAAACAATCTCAGGAAAATATGCCAGTAAACCAACATGACCACATGCAGTGATATTTTCAAGAAAACCTCAGGAGAAAACCATTTAAATTTCATAGCATAAATCTGAGCTCTTGGCCAGCCTTCCATTTGCAAGTCGCCTGCACAAGTCTCATGCTAATTCTCCACCAAACCTCCAGTTTTATGAAAGCTATATTTTATCTGTTTGGTTCTTTGCAGTCACATGAGAGTTGAAAAAGGAATATTAGCACCACTCACATTTTATAGCAGAAGACACAGTACTTGGTTGACCCCTTTTTCAGGTCCTATTGAATTTCCTATACAAAGGAAATGAAAATGTTTTATATTTAATGCAGCAGCATATAACAAGAGGTTTAGTTATTACGCATAATACTGTAATTTTCTGCTTTTTGTTTCCGTTGCCTAAACTGAAATTTCAAAGCACAATGTCTATTATTTTTTTTCTATGTTGCAGCTTCAGACAGGAGGAACAAGGAACACCATCATACATATGCAATTCACTCCGAGCTGGTAACATGGAAACCAGAAAACACAAGCACTGCATGCACCCTTTTTTATTTGACCCTAAATCTCAGTTAAAATATATTGGAGATATTGGACTCCCTGAGAGCAGTTTTGGCATTTGGGTAATTCTGTCCCCTGAATCTTTCCCTCTAATCTTTTGACTTGTATATCTCTCCTAGTTGCTACAAACATATATTAAATATATAGATAAAAAAAAAAAGTCAGTACCTAAATTACACCAGTTCTATAAAACAGGTCTAAATTCTATTTAGTGTGGCAAGTCAATAAAACATATGTTGTAATTTGGTATTTAATACCAATGCCACAAAGTCTATGCTATGACATAAATTAGATTGCTTAAAATCTCTTACCATGAAATAAAATAAAGCTAACACATGTGAAATTCTAATTTCAGGAATTAAACCATTGGTTTCAATGGATCAGGATTTCACTCAGAAAATCTTAAAGGCCAAATATTTGTCAAGATTGAAATAGATAGAAGACTCAAGTAGCTTTTAGGGGGATAATAGATAGATTGTCAGATAGATAGATAAATAGATAGATATGAGTTGGGCTATATAGCTATTGTTCAAGCCAACACACTTAAATATACTGTATTTTTTTATTTCATCTTTAAACAAAGATCATATAAATGCTTATCTCAGGGCATTGCTTGAAAAACATAAAAATCCAAACAATCTCCTATGCGAAATGGACAGGTTTTTTGGCTGGATTATTATAGAAACATAGAAATAGAAACATAGAAATGCCTGGGTTGGAAGGGACCTGTAGAAGTCACCCAGTCCAATACCCCTGCTGAGAGCAGGGACATCCTCAACTCGAGCAGGTTGCTCAGAGCTCTGTCAAGCCCCACCTTGAATGTCTCCAGGGATGGGGCCTCGACCATTGTACCATTATACTAGTAAAGAATGAAGATAAGAATTTAGAAGAGGTTAAAGCATAGAACAATTCCAAATATATGCTCAAGAGGACATTGCAGACAAAATGGTAAAGGTAAAACAAAGTCTAGATGAAAGAAACCTCACTGCCTTCTGGCATATGCTATGGTTATTTGTAAGAAAAACTGATGAAATACAAGTCACATATCTTCAAGGATAAATATGATATAATAACAGAGAGCAAAACCAAGTTCATGGCAGGAAAACATAAGATATCACAAAATGAAACTAAGACAAGAGATAGGTGTTGTGGTTTTGGTGTGTTTTTCTTGTAGTTGGCTTTAGGTTTGGGTTTTTTGGGGGGGGGTGTTTTGTTTGCTTTTCCAAGGAAAGAGCAATAATACGACTACATTCAGAGACTTGAGTTCCACAGTATCTGGAATCCTGGAATTAAGATTTTCTTGCAAAATTTACTGGTTTTCTGTGGTATTACTTTTATTTATAACCAATTTTCAAGGCTTTCTGTTTGCAAGAAAACTTATATTATCACTGCATTCTTTATTAGCTACCTCTTGGTTTCCTTCTTCAGTCACTGGCTTGCTCTTCAATCCTCCAGTGCTTGCTACCAGCACTGACGCATCCCTAATTTAACATCTGCAGTTTAACTGAGGAAGCCCTGAAGCCACTATTTCCTTGTTGTGGGACCACAGCGCTGGTGATGCCTGTGTGAATGGTCAAACACCTTTTCCCTCCCAATGAATGGAATCCTTATCTACACGCTTATCTTTAATCCTTATCTATTCTCTTGCTCACATGTTAAATAGATGCAAATAATCTAAGGACATTTTTTTGTTGTTGTTAAAATGTTTGAGAAAATGCCTGTGACAAAGATTGGAACTCTATTTCTAATGGAAAACACTGTAGTTGATTCAAAATTTTAAAATAATTTTAAGCAACAAGGAGGTCTCTAAAACTAGTGAAAATTTGGTAAATATTTGAGACTGGGCTTTCTGAAGTGAAAAAAAGTAACTTTCCATTTATGTGGGTTTGGTGTAGGTGCATACGTATTTTGGCAGTTGATTAATGTTTCTCTTAATTATGCCAAGCTTTCCACAAGCAATCTTTAATTATTTTTTTTGACAGTTTATAGAATTGACAGATTAAAACCACAAACCTATTTGAAGACTTGTGTCATTATTTGAAAATAAGTTTCTAATTTCCTTCCAGTGGGTTGCTCAGCCCTACTGAGAAAAGAAAATGTCAAAGTCATGAAAAAGCAGTTAAGTGAAAACTTAACTCCTTTCTGAGAAGAGTTGGAAATTCATTTACTTGGATTTATTAAACAATTTATACATTCATAAAGGCACATTATCATTCCGTTGTGTGTTTTTTTCTCTCCTTTGTCAGGTTACTTTAGAATGTACAACCCAGAGGACAGGTTACAATATTTTGAGGGGGATAATTTTCAGAATGCCTACATCCAGTGATACGTAAGTAAACATATAAATAAATGAAAAGCTATAGTGAGTAAATTATATGTTAGAAGAAAAATCTTGATTTGCAAAGTACTGTTTCTGGAGTCAATATAACCTGAGTAAAATAACTCTTGTTTTTTTTTTTTTTCAAGTTTATTTCATTTCATAAACTGTTTGTTACATATATTCAGCTCTAAGTTTCTTGGTATTTTCTAAGGGTAATATGACCTACTATCAGTCTTAGTCAGAATTAACCACTGTGAAAATCTATCCTTATCTCCTTCAAAAAACAATTAAGGAATTCCCTCATCCAGACCATAACTGTTGATTGAGTTAAATCACAACTTTTAAACAGAAATACAACCCTGCTCTTGGGATAATTTCCTGGAGACAATATCCCATCCTTAGATAAACTGTTTCAATGTTCCATGATATATTTGATTAAAAAATACTGCATTGCATACAGTTTTCACTGCAAAAGCAAGTTTCTATTTTCTTTCTATTTTGCCAGAAAACTATAGTCACAAGATGCCCTAAAAGAGTCAGGGTCGTGTCTCATAACCATTGGCCTAGAAAATACTTAGCTTAATGAGATGTCAAAGCATCTTTCCAAATTAAAACTGAAAAATTTATGGAATATTTGGCCTTTTTTTTTTTTTTTTCCCCAGGGTTGCACATTGTATCAGCTTGACCACTTATATTTAAAAAATAACTTTTAGAGTTCATAAGGCCTATATTAGGTCTAATTAGGAAGAAAAAGTTACACATTTACATTTGCACAATTCACATCTAAGTGAGGAAAAAAAAAAGTTATGAGAAAGACCTTTTCAACTCTCAGTGCTACCCTTATAATTCCAGAATTGACTCACTTTGCTCAAAAGTGAGTTCATATGTATAATAAATACATATATAGGTAATAAATCATCATTTCACCATCACAAATTTTCATTAACTTCCTGGAATTTTTTTACTTCAGCCACTCTACATTCATTCCTATCTCATTTAGTCACACGTGAAAAAAATCAAACTTTGATTCCTAAACTTTTGTCATTGCAGTAAGTTTGTACTTTCTAAACAGTGACATCTGTATAAATGTAATTTTTAACTACTTTGCCCTACCACAGATTTATCACAGCAGCATAACATTTGCCTGTTGTACCGCCTACAATTGGCCTTGGCACATCAAACCAACCTATCCAAGCCCCTCTGAAGAGCCTCCCTGCCTTCAAGCAGGTCAACACTCCCACACAATTTGGTGTCATCTGCAAATTTACTGAGGGTACTCTCAATCCCCACATCCAAGTCATCAATAAAGATGCCAAACAAGACTGGCCCCAAAACTGATCCCTGAAGAACACCACTGGTGACCAGCAGCCAGCTGGATTTCACCCCATTAATCACAACTCTCTGAGAACTGCCAGCCAGACAGTTTTTAACCCAGTTTTTAACCCACCACACTCCATCATGTAACCAAAAACAATGATTCTAAAACAATCAAGAAGCTCAGTAGAAATCTTGTGTAGAAATCTTGTGTAGTAAGTTTGTTCTTAAAATGTGATTACAATCATGCAGTGATCCATTACTGAATGCATTTGCCTAGTACATCTGTAGTGTCTGTAGTACTGTAGCCCTGCAGAGCATTAGATTACTCTTTACTAAGCTCTCTGTAAATGTGGAGGAAAAAGTGCTTGCCCCAGAGAATTTACGGGTTGTTTGTAAAATAGCAGCAGGTTGTGTGCATATAGTTCAGCAGAAGAGTTCGTGGACACAATGGCAGATATTTCCAATTCTCATAATCTGTGCCCAAACAACAGTTTAATGAAGTTTGCTCTTAAACTCAGAAGGTGTCACAGGACTAATCTTCAGATCTATATCTACCACGCATAAAGGTAATTTCAAAATTTTTTTCAAGCTAAATGGCTTTTTCAATAGCAAATCTATTTTTTAAAGGAGTTGAATTTCTTTCATAAGCAATTGCATCCAAATTAATATCTACGATTCTTTAAAAAGAAGGTAGACATTTCAAGTGGTACAGGAAGTAAGTAAATAAATAAGACTGTCAGATACAGTTCACGAAAAACAATTCCAAGGAAACTTGTGAGTTTTACAAACATTTGGGGAATTATTTTCTCATTTTAAAATTTTCCTTAGAAACAGTTATATGTAAATGGGAAGTCTAACTAAATAAACCTAAATGTGAGCTGGAATAAGAAGCAATGTAATTTCATTCAATTTTTACATTAGAAACTGCAAGAGAAACTCCAATTAGATAGTGAAGATATTCATAAAAGTTCTGAAACTTATTGGACTAATATATCTAGACATTTTCTTCCAGGCTTCTGAACTGATTCATTTCAGGGAAATGCAGTACAGTTAGCATTCAACTTTAATTGCAATAAGGTGACAACATACTGGGTAATGAGTTGTTTATGAGTTGTAGATGTGTTTACAATGAGTTGACAATGTGTTGGATAAAGTGTTCTTCTAAAGTTGTAGATCTATTTACAGTGAGCAGTGGGGGAATGTTCATTAGTTGTCGATTTGTTTGTTTACATTGTTTTCGATTTGCAATTGCTATAAAACAAATCACAGGCTGATGAAGGATGATTGTTTGTGTGCTTTAATGATTTACTGTAGTAGCTTGTCTGAAAAAGTACTTAACTCTGCTTCATCTGTCAGTTCCCACTGCAAAAGCTCCCAGTCACAATAGTTTTATTAGCACAGCATGGGCCATTGGTAAGAACATTATGCATCGAAAAAATCTCAGTGCTTTCCTGTTCAGTCTGTTGTATTTTGGCTGGCTGAGCTGAACAGAATTCCTTCTGCTCTGTACAAGTTTATATCTATTAATATGCTCCAAGATGTACATTTGAATCTATATATATGCACCATCCCTGGAAATTCTTTTTCTGATGTCTCCTCAGTAATGTCACATTAAAGTTATGCTTAAAGTTATACTGCTGTGTACTCTTTCTTACTGCTGCTACCTTCTCAAAACCTTTTTTTTTAAGATACCATCAGGTTATGCTGGGTTACGCAGCATGAAGAAAACAAATAAGCACTGAAGGATACTGGCTTTTTGGTTACAGAAAATCTTTCCATAGTTTGCAGCAATTTGGCAAAATATACATCATAAAAGAATTTGTTACTTCAGTCACTGTGTGTTTAATAATTTTTGTTCAAAACAGACATAAAAAATAATTGTTTTCTTCACATGTTAATTTTCCTCAGTTACATTTTCTATGTTCCCGAACAACTGCGTTCCACAAGTTTTCTCCTTGTTACTGTCAATAACATTATATTACATATTTCACACTCCCCCCTTCATCTTCCCTAGTTATGTTTCACTGTGCACAGTGGCAATTCCTGAAAAAAAGTGATCATCTAGCAATTATTAGAATGGGATTTTTGTGAATCCGAATTTGGGGTTTTCAGATAAACTGGAAGCAGTATTGCGTCTCCACAGAAATGGAGACAGTTTCTAGGTCTGGACTTGCAGAGAAAATAAGAACTAAGCAAAAACTAAAAATGTACTAATCCTGATTTTAGCCTTCAGCCCATGACTATAGGCATATATCCCTATCACATATGTTGGGGAAATCTTAGAGGAAAGCCTCTTATTTGCAAACTGTTGCTTTACTTATTTGCACTGGTAATTTTCACCACAGAGCTCGAAAGTGCAGGAAACAAATTATGGGAAAGTCAGAGACAGGAACTAATGGAAAAATCTTTTAACCCTCTCTCTTTCCCATTGGAAAAGCCACACATGTTTTTCCAGCTGCACAAAATCTGTGTTAGTAAATACAAGGTGTGGGTACAGACATTTTCTAATTAATTAAATGGAAGTTTTGTTACTCATTTTGTTCTGGTAGCAATGGGTCTAGAAGATATGAGATTCATTTTCTACTTTAAGATTCTGGATTTTTAATATTAAAGACTACAGAGCCAGGTAATCTGAGATAAGCATTACAGCATCATTATGTCTTTCTGGGGAAAATAACACCATTCTGAAAAATATGAAACTTTCATCCTCAATTTTGCTAGACTAAAAAAAAGAAAAAAGCAAGCTAGCATCTGACATTTCTGCATCTTTTAAGCACATGGTTTTGAATGTTTTTCCAACCCATATCTTATTATGGATTTCTCCAACTGCTCAAACACATTTTTTTTCCTCAAGTACCTGTTAAAAACTCCCCAAAAAGCTGATAAAGGAGTCTAAGAAATGTCTGAGGTGTGGATTGCATTGCTACCCAGAAAACCTGCTCCACCCAGTCAATGTGAACAGCTTCCTGACCTTGTCAAAATATTATTTTGAATATCATAAATACTATAAAAACTAGTCTCAAACTAGTTACTAAAATATCAGGCATCTAATGAGACTCTCAGATCTTAGACGCATTAGAAACATCTGGAAGCCAAAAGTCTAAATATGTAGCATTCAGAAACTGTAAACTTCTGCCTATAATGTGAGTGAATTACCAGTGTCCTAACTTTTTATTTTTCTTCCTTATTACACATTTATTATTTGTTTGTAATTAGCAATTAAATTTTTTGGAATTTATACACTCTAATGCTTGATACCCTTTCCCACAGTGGTTATGCATAAGGGATGAAAGCTGTATCTGCAATGAGGTGCTGGCTCCATGGCCTTCCCACTCTTACAAGAGGAAGTTTTGGCCACGCTGGCGGAAGAGGGAAGAGAAGATTGATGGAACCACTGTCTAGACTGTTCCAGAATTCTGTCCCACAAAACCACAAGTGGGCAAAGGGCTAATCCACCTACACTTTTATGCTGTCTGGGCTTTCTTATCATATCAGTTGTGAAGTTAATGCACTGAAACTGGAAGGCTGGCAAGCTGAAAAAGCATAGGGGCAGCATGCCAGCACAAGAACTTTCTGTGCACACCTCGATATGGTTATAGACCTTAGTTGGCTGTGTGATCTAAATCCCTTGCCTTTTGAGGAGGGGAAAAAAAAGGAAGTCAGCAAAGAAAAATAACTTCTCAAGTGGAAACATTCTAAGGAATATCAGCAGCTAGAGCTTGACTTTTTCTGTGAATTACCTTGGCATTAGTAATGTTGTCCATGTTGATGCAGTGTTAAGTCTGCAAATTTTTTTATCTCATTAACAAATAATCCCTCTATAGGACTGTGAAAATTAAAAAAAAAATCATGTCTATCATTGACAAGTAGCAGCATGAACATTTGACTTGAATAAAATACAGTTAGTGAAACTTCACAATATGCCCATTTGTCTAGAGTAAATAATATTTACTTTAATGGACTTTTCTATTGGATCATTGGGGGCAGATTAGTACTGCAAGACATGTATATGCGCGTGATCTGTCACAAGTATACCATTTATTGTTTTTTACATCTATATCACATTAGAGCACATTTATTCTATAAGAGAGTATTTTGTATTTCTTTTAAAAAAACATTTCCTTTTATACATAACACTTCGTCATGGTAAAAGTTCTTATATTTTCAGTTACATATTCATTTGCTATTGATATTAATTCTAATTACAGCAAAATGAATATATTTCTAGAAAATCAGAGGCAAAGGCTGAGAAACCTAGTTCAGGATTATTTTCTCTCACTGGGAAGTATTTCAACATAGAAGTTGTTGCTTTTCACACTAGGAAATAAACAAATATATAAAGAAATAAAGCGGATTTTTATGACAGACACTTAGGGGACAATTTTCTAAAGCATGAATGGGAAGAATTCATAAAAATCCCATTAATGAATAATCGAGGCTGTGGGTATGCATCCATTCACACTGCTTTTGAAAATATACCCAGGGATGAATAATTTTCATATGTACAGTAAGTTCACAGCTGATGCTTTATTGTCCACTGAGCCATCATCATCCACAGCTGGGAAATGAGCTATGCACATGTTTTTCTATCAAGAAGTAAGGTAGTGGTTTTATTTACTGATACGCAATGCTGGAAAACTTTGAAAGGAATTTTAATGATATTTGCAAATACTTGAGTCTAAACCTCACCTAGCAGCAAAGACTACAGAGAAGGCAATAGAGAAACTGCTGTTCATGTCGTTTTCATAGCTTCTTACATATTCATGTTCCAAAAGGATTTCTTTCACAGAAGCTCATGCTCATCTAACCAGACACTTTGCAAGTAAAAATGCATGAAATTTAAACCAGTTTTTCATATGGACATTTCTTTATGGCTGAGTGTTTTAGCAATCCAGCAATGGTAGACACCTATAAACGTATAATGTGATGGATTAGATTGTAATGCAGTCTGGATGCATATGGAGGTGGTGTTTGCCCTTCAGTGCAAATCCATTTTAACATCAAAAGGAATCCATCGGAATTAATAGTGCATTGTCCAGGCACTAAGTAAAACATTACAGTAGTTTTTTCTTTGAAAAATTATCCAATATTGCTCCTAATTATAACAATTTTGACAAAGGATTAAGCTATTTCTAACAAGGAAATAGTAAGAAAAATAAAGATATTGGTTAGGTTTCAACTTCTGGTTTGAACCTGATTTTAAAATAGGAACTTTAAAGAATTCGTTAAAGAAGATTTGCTCTCTTCATAGTTTGTTGAAGCACATTGCAAAACGAGCAACAAGCTTACACCTTACACAGACATGCCTGAATTTGGGGCATGTCAACCTGGGGAACTTGGGAAAGTTAAACCAAAATAGCTGAAAGGTGTGAATGTAGAGTACGTTATGTAAAGTGCTTTACAGTTCTGTGTGAATATGCTCACTGAAAACCAAAACGCTTTTGTAGCTTTTCAGCAATAAGACCACTTTTTTTTTTTCGTCTGCGGGGCTCAAAGGCACTTTAAACTGAGATCTACGTTCACATACGTGGGTAACTCAGTGAAGCTTTTCTGAGAACCGTGTATGCCTAATTTCAGCACTACATTAGAAATTATTAATTAGCAGAAAAAGAAACTAAACCACATTTGATTTCACTTCTGTGCAACCTATGTATACTTTAAGCCTGTTCATATGCTTAAAATGAGGAACATATGCTGGATTTCAATGAGACTAAGAAAAACTTAGTGGAACCCTCAAGATAAAAAGAAATAGGTAGGTAAATACAAGAGAATACACTGAAATAGTGCTTCAGATAAAAAAAATATATTAAGGGTGCAACATCTCCACTGATCTTCAAGCAATCCACTGATAACTTAAATGGCCCCATTGAGCATATTAGACCCTAAAGTACCTACTTGTTTATTAGACTCAAAGGAGGTTTTCCTTAACTTTCTGGTTTGTAGGATCTTATATAAAATGCCCTTTCTTTTTCAAGATATCAATGTCAACACAATTTTACACACTCTGCTTGATTTAAAATAAAATCAATATTTTGTTGTAATATTGCTTAACTAGGGGAGTTATGTTTTTCATTTTTGTGAATACATCCCTCCTCTCTTGATAGCATGAAGAATCTTTTCATCAGCCCTCAGTGCTAAAAGACTAAATATATACAAATTACTCTTCTTAAGATTTCTCCTAGGACCACCCACATATTTCTGAGTTTCCATTGATTTACACCACTGGGAAGATAGTCTGGGAAATAATTTGTCTGCCAGCATACGTTGGGGAAAAGAATGCATTTGAGTTCCACCGTATGTACAAGAGCGTGATGTCACCTTGTGATGCCTCTACTGAAAAACAGTGCACAAGGAAGTATCATAAATGAGTCAATATCACTGGTCCCAAACATTCTGCAAATAAAAGTTCCTGCTCTTTCTCAAAGTCACCCAAATGGTTAAGAAAGACATTTTAAAATATAAAAAACCTCTTAGTTTTTTCAGATTCTGGTTTTACTTTCAAAGTTTTTTCAATAATGGTAAAATCTTGCTTCAAAATCAAGAGAATTTATAATCCAATTTTACAATTGGATTATATTTCAATTCCTTGTGACTACAAGTATCAGAACAATAAAAAAAAAAATCCTCAGCAGATAGTTAGAGAAAAAGCTGTAGGTGCACATTCATCTCCCTTAAACTTGAAAAATTACTTTTATCCTAAATTAATTTGCAGTAGTCTTATATTACCTTTCCAGTATTATGCCCAAAATTTTCAAATTAAATAAAACGTATTTCTGGTACATGCAGTTTCTGTCTGCATATCGGTTGTAGTTATTTATCTGAAACAAGCTTTAGTTTGAATCCTTTTTTACTAACTTTTCAACCATAAGAAAAAAGATCTCACTACAGTACTTCATTAGTTATTGAAAATCTTTTTTTTTTTCCTTTTGCCAACACCAATCCCTTCAAAATACAAGTTGTATATAAGCTGCCTGTCAAGTATTACTTACTGTGAGTGCCAACAAGATATTTTCCTCTCTTTTCTAATTGGGCAACACAGCTAATTACTGTTGTCTATGAAATCATGTTTGATTGGCAGCTTGAATATAAATGGAAACCATAATTTCAGATATTGTATAAACATTTGGAGTAGGGATGTGCAAGCAGTGAAACTTCAACAGGGTGAAATTTATGTGCTAGATAGTAAAAGTTAGTCATGTTTCATGGCTATCTAATCTCTGATAACAATTCTTTAAAAATATATATTTTCTTGCCAAATGCCCACAACAGTTTCCAAGAATGCTTTTTGGCAAGCTATTCAACAGAAAAATTGGAAATATATTGGAAATTACACAGAAAACATGAAAACCACATGTCAAAGCAAGGCAGTCTTTGGATACACTTTAAAGCCCTTCTAGATTAAATCTATAAAAAGTTAAGGAAATGGAGACGTAATCCATGCTACAAAAGTGTAAGAATGCGAAGATGCTAAAACTAAGTTTGAAAATGTCTCTTAAAATACTATAAACAAGATAATTTCAAAATTACTAGCATTATTCATAGAATGGACTCACATTAGGTCATGAACAATAGTAATATATCAGATATCATAGTTGTAATTCACATTTTTCCCTCCAAGATTCCTTCATCTCACTATCCTTTTTGATCTTAAAAAAGAAAAAAAAAAAAAAAAAAAGAATTGTGTTAGATAAATACCCAGGTCAAAAGACAAGATGCTTGGGACTGGAGATGGAGGAGGAGATTGAGTCCTGTTTGTTTTTTTTTTTTCCAGTTCATGAAAAACAGACCAATGCAAAAGCCAGAAGAGACAAATGGACAAATATCTGCCTGAAACATTTATTTAGCAAACTAATGTCCTCATTTCCCTCATCTTTTCTAGTGCTGTATCGTTAGCTTAATCACTGCTCTTCAGATTCCCAGTCCTTTATCTGAATGGTCATTTTCATTTAATGAAGACATTTGGAGAATGTTCAGAATTACCATTGACTCATTGCAAGTCATGCTACACAGTTTTAACTGCTTCAATACGTAAACAAGGACATGTTACAACACTCATCTCTTGTTGAGAAATATGGAAACCCTCCTAATGCTGACTGATTTATTTTTTTATTTTTAATAAATGTTTGCAACAAAAGTACCCAGCAAAAGATCTTTTGAAAGTTTACTCTTGAGCTTTTGTGTTCATGAAATTGACATCTCTACATTTCATATTTGAAGAAAAGAAAGCAAAACCACACATAACATTTAAATAATTTTGAAAAAGAATATTTTTGATCTTATATTTAAAAATAAAAAAACCCTCACAAAATGCAATGTCATCACAATCCCAAAGGAAGTTGTGGTTTTGTTGAAGTTCTATTTTCCTAACAGAAATACATCATTGTACAATATCCCATTGATATTGAACAAACATGGAAATTGCAGATTTGAGTTGTAATTAACAACTGGAGGGATGAGCAGGGATATATTTGTTAATATTTGTTCATTGAAGCCAATTCTAAATTTCTGCCTGATTGTTATGAAGAATTAATTTTCCAGAGCCAAGAGATTCTGTGCCTTGCACTCTGCTATACATGGGGACAACAATGTTCTTGAATATCGTGCACTGTCTCTTGGAAGACATCATTCGGAAACAATGGCATCTGGCAGTAAATGAAAAACATGACTTTGTCTTAACTGAGGTATTGAATGCTGCTGTATTACTTGGAATGGCAATAGCAGTACTGAGTGTTTTCCATTCGTGAAATTTTGAGAAGCTGAGATGCTGCAGAATATTACATGATTTATCCCTTGTGCCGCCTTTCCTTTGAGCCTGGCTGAATAGTTCCAGTATCTGAACCAGAGTCATTGATTTATTCACAAAGTAGGGAGCTCTGACATTGAATTATTCCCCCTGGCCTGTAATGCTTGCTTATGATTTGGCATAAACTTGTTCCACAAAAACCCCACAACTGTGTGTGTCTTAAATAAATAAATCTTTCTGCATATGTAAAAATGCAAGAGCAGATATAATTTTGATAGTGGTCCATAATACTTTAACATTTTTCACATATTACGTGCGCAGTTCCATAATGTTTATTTCTGAAAACAGAAACCTTGGTTTTACTCTGATTCAATACAGTCTCATCACACCATTCTTTTTAAATTTTTTTATCATGTACTGTTGTTCTTGTGTAATTATTTTGCTGTGGATAGGTTTACCTCCTGACTCCAAATTTGAGGCACTGTGTGGCTCTATGCTTTTTAGCTAAATGCATATTTTTAATACACTACTCTAGATGGCATTGCTGGGAATTGAATTAAAATGTGAATACATGGAAAAAAACAAACTGATTTATTGAAGGCCAACAATTATATAATGACTCAACTGAGCAACAGAAGTTAATGTGATCTATCTGCTAAAAAGTGAATCTGCTTCCATGACTGGAGGCAGATAGCTCAGCAAGAGGAGGGAGCACATGGGAGTAGCTCAATCTCAACAGTCAGCAGCAGCTGGTACACTGCATCTAAGGAGATTGCAGAGGGGATTCCTACCACAATGTGCAGAACAAAACTATGACCATAATCTGCCAAATTCCTCCTAAGCATAGACTCTCCAGAAGATTTCAAACCTAAAAACCACTACCCTTGTTTGCAAGAACTTTTCTCTATAAAAATCACAGTAAGCACAATATAAGCATATCACAGTGTTCACAGGCCTGTCCTGCTCTGAACAAGGGCCAAATCCTTCTTCCATTCCCAAATAAGATGTTTGTCCAATTGCCAGAAGCATGTCTGGTCAGTGATTTAGATATCACTGTATGTCAACTAGCTGTTTAAAAAATGCAGCAACAAAAAAAGAAATTAAATTCCATCTTTTCACACAATTATAGAACCTAACCTTTAGGAAAATAGCTACAGGCCATTTTCTGTCATCTTTGCAGAAAAGGTTCTTTACTGTTTTCATTAAACATTAGAAAGAATTAAAAAATGAAAGATAAATATTTTAATGTATTGATATTAAAATAACCTTTTTATATCACTAATAAAATAGTACTTAACACATAAATTGTAGTCCAGATATGGTTCATACTAGGATATATAATAGAATCATAGAATAGTTTCAGCTGGAAAAGACCTTCAAGATCATCAAGTCCAACCTTATTCCTAGCCCTATTAAAACCACTAAACCACGTCACTAAGCACAACCTCTACCCAGCTCTTAAACACTTCCAGGGATGGTGACTCCACCACCTCCCTGGGGATGCTATTCTAATGCCTGACAACCCTTTCAGTAAAGAAATTCTTCCTAATATCCAGACTGAGCCTCCATCCCCTAGTTCAACTTCAGGCCGTTTCCTCTTATTCTATCGCTTGTCACTGGGAAAATCAGACCAACTCCTGCCTCGCTACAACTTCCCTTCAGGTAGTTGTATAGAGCAATAAAACGTCTCCTCTCAGCCTTCTTTTCTCAAGGCTAAACAGCCCCAGATTCTTCAGCCTTTCCTCATAAGAGACATGCTCCAAACCGTAAGTCCCCCGTAAGAACAACAGCAAGTGACCTTGAGGTTTCTCCTAAGTGCTTATAGAATATTTCATCTACCTCACTGCTCTGGTTGGGAGGTCTATAGCAGACACCCACAGCAATATCAGCTCTATTGGCCTTACCCCGTAACCTGATCCAAACACTCTCAACTTTGTCATCACTATACTTAAGGTCTGAGCATTCATAACAATCCCTATCTTACAAGGCCACCCCACCACCTCTCCTTCCCTGTCTATCCCTCCTAAAGAGCTTGTAGCCATCAGCTGTGGCACTGTGACACACTGTGGATGTGTGAGGCATCCAACCACATTGCTGTGATATCTTGCTCTCTGATCCAACTGTGGATGATGATCATATCAGCAATAGACATATACTCAATATGGATGTTCCACTTCCTTCCACAAACCCATTCTTATCTATACAGCAACTCAGAATTTCTTCTTACACACAAATAGTAATAGAGATTCTACAAGAACTGACTTTCTTTGTGATATAACAAAGGCCATTTGGAAGGCCTATGTGACATATTACTCAGAGTAATAAATACGAACTGCAAGGTGAGCTGACTGGTACTGACACTACAATAAATAAAAGGCAGAAAATTTAGTGAACCTCAAAGTGTATGACAGGAAAAATCTTTAGAATGTAAAGTTAGACCTTGTTACCTGGCAAAAAGACTTGGGGCTGATGAATGCACAGAAGTTTTACAACTCTGAGAGTAGGCCAGTTAGTTGTATGTTTGCAAATTTATTAACTGATAAACATTACTATTCAACAATCCTATTAAAAGCCAAAGTGGAGAAATTGAATATCATATTGCTGAAACCTGCCATATTCAAAATCTTTCACAGAACAGAAATAAAAGGTTTAGTTAGTCTCAAACATTTCAACTTATATTCATAGAATCACATAATAGTTTAGGTTGGAATGGACCTTTGGAGGTCATCTAGTCCAATCCTCTCTACAAAGCAGCTTGAATATTGCTCTTTAAAGCATTTTCTTTTAAAACATCTTCTTTCAAACATTTTCCTTTACAGCTGCTACTATTTCTTTATCAAAGGAACCGGATATTCTTTGAGAAGATTTAACCATGATAAAAGCAATGAATCATTTTTGATTTATTGTTTAGGAAGCCTCCTGGATCAGACATCTTCTGAACAAATCACTGTATACAAGATACCAGACCTATGATTTCTGCCTCCCTCCGTTACAAAAAAAGGATAATGATTTGTTTAAAGATTTTATGTTTTGGAAATATCAAGACTAAGTCATCAAGTTAACCCGTGCAGACATTTAGTTTATATGCATATTCTCTATTTGCAAAATTTTAAGTATTTGCTAGTTAAAAGAGAAACAAAACTAGTATTTCAAGCTTCTTTTTTTCTGCACGTAATATTAAATCATATACAAGCTCTGAACAGTGGAACAACTCTTAGAGAAATAAATGAATGTCTTATGATAGTCAAGGAAATAATCCAACAAGACATTCAAGAAAATAATTTATTCCCGAATATAAGGTAAGATTTGAGTTGCTAGCTGGCTGGCCTAGCCATTTGAGCTGGGCCTTTGGTAAGTGTATTTGCAAACTTACTTATTGGAATAGTCGCATAGCTTAAAGGAAGTCAAAGTACATGTTTATGGTCTGCTATTATCTAAATAGGACTTCTTTTGGAGCATTGTTTCATCTTGAAGATAGAAGTATAATGTCCAAGGATTGCAGGTGGAAGTCAGTAAAGTGCAAACTGGAAATAAAAGGCAATTTTTGATGGTGAGGACATTTGACTATTGCAACAATTTTCCAAGGGATACAATATTTTTTTTAATCACTTGGAATCTTTAAATCAAAATCAGTGTTTCCAAAAGATAATCTGTTATGTGTCTCTGTGGGTTATTGTTTGCTAC
This sequence comes from Chloroceryle amazona, assembly GCA_027560015.1. NCBI lineage: Eukaryota > Metazoa > Chordata > Aves > Coraciiformes > Cerylidae > Chloroceryle > Chloroceryle amazona. Next base: position 20,885 of record JANHFX010021355.1, on the reverse strand, counting down.
AGAAAACCTGGATGAAATCTTTGATATTTTTCATTCAAGAAGGCAAACAACATGATTATAATGGCAGCTTTGAAATGCATTAGTGTATTCACTTAGCCTTCAAAAACTTGAACTATCAGGGCTCTTTAAAATTTTATTTATGTTTTGTAGTTTATTCTATTCTAAAACTGAATGTCATGTTTGTGCCACTGATAGAAACAGCATTCAAACACCATCATTTTCTTTTCTATAATCACTCAGACACCCAACAGGGAGAGGCTTCTACCTTCCACCTTGTTGCTGTATCACCCACAGGTAATTTGTAAGTAAGAGTGATTGACCACATTAAAGTTTTTCCATGTGACTAAAAGAGACAGATGAGGAAAGGAGACAGGGGTGGAGGGTGAAATTCTGCACATTCAGTAGCACTTTGGAGATCTGTCTGTGTTAAATTAGCATTTCCATTTTGTGTTCTGATTGTAACCTTAATTGTAATTTAGAGCATTCATTTTGTAGCAGTGTCTTGACATCTAGTGAGGGAATCACAGTAACCTATGACAGAGTAATCAACACCTGAGTGGCATGAGTATTGAGTGGCTCTTACCAGAACAATGATATTCACAGATAGAGCTATTTACTATGAATAGCTATGGAGGCAATGGGGGCACAACCAAGGCAAAAGTTTAGAGCTGAAACCTGGACCTTTTTTTGTCCATTTCTAACTCTTAGCACATAATCCAGATGGGAGGAAAGCACATATAAAAAATATAAATTCCTCCCTTAGCAAGGCAAGCCAAGTATCACCAGAGGCAATAAGATCAGGCAAAGGACCACAGGGGATTTGCTTGATCTAACTCAGATGTAGATCAATCTTAGGACTCCCAGGTGTAGCAATATCTAGTACTATAGACCACCAATGAAGAAAATAATGTTCTTCATACAATCAATGTTACTGCAAATATCCCTATTAAAGAAAAGAGGTGTTGAGGAAACGTTTCTTCTTCTGCTGATTTTCTTATTAATTTTGCTGCTTCAATGACAATAAGGCTTTTCCTCCTCATAACTGTCACAAGGAAGCAACTCAGCTATGTTCATCAGAACACATTACACCTCAGTGCTTGGGGGGGGAAGAGGGGTTTCAGTATATAAAACTGACTAACCACTATGTAATATTCTGTCTTCTGCCTGTTGGTGTAACTACGAAACCCCATCCTAATTATGACTGGAATCAAATATATAGTCAAATATACATTTGCTCAAACTAGCTCAACTACACATTTCTGTACTACCCATTCTTTCTAAAAAACCCCACAAAACTATTACATATGTAAGACAGTTACTTTAAATAAACAAGCAGTATATTGTATAATCTAAGCTAATTTTATTTTGAGCCAAGTCACCTATGCCATTTGTTTATTAACTTCGTCAATTCCATTTATTAATTGGGAATTTAGCCTGTGATGTACGGCAAAATTGTTGAAATGATCATTTTTGAATACTGAATACATAACTCAAAAACAGATGGTGACTGTTGAAAACCATATATAAATAAAATGTAAAGCAGCTCATTAATTAGAAAATATTCCCATATAAATTCCTTTGTAATATGCCAGCAACATTGCCATCTATAGGCTTGTTTAAAGTGTTTTTTCTAGTAAATGTGATTTATAATTATGTAGCACTAAGAATTACATCCGACTCCCTCTATTTTTAGCTGAAGTGCCGCAATAAATGCATCAAAGTCCATGAAAATTTCTTCATCTTAGATATATCAGGAAAAATAATTATTAAGGGTCTGTGCAGGTAGATGATATGAAAAGGCAAAAAAAAAACCCACCCTAATTTTATTTGTTATGAAGCAGCACTTTATGTAAAACAGGATAGATCACAAAATAGCAGGACTGCAAGCATGCAAAATTAGTCCACTTACATTTAGAAAATACATATTTAAATAAAGAAATAAAATATATTTTAAATATATATAGTTTTCAATTTCTTTCTCCTTCTGCACTAAATGTCACACTGATGTACCAGCAGTGAAATCAGCAAATTTTACCATGGATGTACAGAGCTCATTGCCTTTGAAAACTGTGTTTTGACATTTTAAGACCTCCTTTGCAAACTATTATGTCTTTCTTGAGTTTCTTAGCAATATTTCCACTGAGACCTGAGCATACACAAGGGGCTTTTTTCTGGGTAAAGAACCAGAAGAAAAGGAAACTCTACTTGGATCAACAGTCCCTACTGAGAAATCTGTCCATTCAACCTGTTTGATCAATTTTGCATTACAGACATCCATTTCCTTTTCAGAAAATGACAAATTATTTAATTCTGTAAATCCACTGGACAAGTATACCAAAGAATATCAGTGTACAAAAATATATGAATAGTAAGAAGACCATTTTAGAATCATATTCCTCCAGGCGAGTCAGTGGCTGCCTGCATTTGTTCTACTATTAAAAGTGAGAAGATGACACTGCAAAGTGGCTGGTGGTTTGTTCTGAAAATTAACCATGATCTTATATTTATCACATCACAAACCCCTGAACACGTGGACTAAATTATTTCTGAACAGTTCCTGAATTACTGGACATCTGATCAGTTTAGTAAGGGGCATAGCTTGCGGTTTGGGGTAGGAGGTCTACAGTTCAGCCCCACATATCACAAAGTATTTATTTCTGCCATTATGCCTTCTCTTTAACATATACCTATGTAAGCATAGAAGTGGCATCAAACTCTGATGTATCTGATTTGGAAAAAAAAAATGAGTAGGTCAACCTTTTGCAGTGTGCTTTAGGTTTGCACAGAAAAAGGCCATCACTGCCCTCATGACTTATAAGCTCCTCTCACTGGAACCCAGTGTGTTTGATGAGAACAGGTTCACCTCCCTCTCAGATTTCTGAAAGAACTGTACCTGAAATTACAAGTCTGACAATTTTAGAAGAAAACTAACAAGTGTATACTATTTGATAGGAAATGTGGAAAGGAAGAATTTATGAAAGATTTTCAAACTGAAAAATTAGAAATAAAGTACATTAAAATGCAGCGTGGGTTTACCAATGCTATATTCTGACAGCATAACCTAAAATGGTAACCTACCTGATAGACAAAAGAAATGCAGTAGACCTTATCTTTATTAAACATGCCAGATAATCTTACATTGAAAGATATTTGTTGAAATGAAGAAGATACAAAGATTATTAAGAAAATGGAAAGCCTGTCTTATGAGAGCCATCTTTTGAGCATGGCCTTTGAGGCTGAGAGGAAATATGATTGCTGTCTACAAATAAATCAGGGTGTACATGCCAAAGAGGGAAAAGAACCATTTAAAGATCCAATGCAGTTAAAAAACAAGCACTGATGCCAAAATCCATTTAGAGTAGAAAACAGAATAAGGTTTACAGCTGTCAGAACAGTAAAATTATGGAACGATATTCCAGTGGGAGAACATGGGAGAGTAACTTATTAGGAAGTTCATTAAATTTCTGAAGGGGCAAAAGACAGTGACTTGGGAGGTTTCTAGTTTTACTCTGAACAAAAAGAGAAAGAAGAAGAAATTTTTTAAATTATAATTGGAATTATTCCTTCACACGTGCATTCTTCAGCAACTTTTCTAGATCTTTCTAATTAGTATTCAAACCTCTTCTTTCTATCCACTATCCCACAAAAAACCATCCAGTGTAGATATCTGAAAGAATAGCTACCTTTACCTGAAATCTCTCCCCTGGTACCAACACTTGTATGAATAGGAAAACAGAACTTCAGCTGCTGGAACTTCTGGTAAATGCAAGACTTTGCTACCACGATAGCTTCTGGTCATTGGGGCTGTCCTGGACTTATCCTTGATCCCATTTCATGGACTTTTTTTTTTTTTTCAGACTCCAGAAATAAATTGCACCACCCAGCAGACTTTGTAAACATGACCTATTAGCCTTATTTGGCCTTTAGCTTTACCTGACTTGCTCCTTATTATATTAAGGCACAAAATTTTGAAAAAAGTTAACCAGTAGATCATTGCTAAAAGTGCCATTGTTTTGTGTTAGAGCATGAGTAAAATTCACATGTTATGGCCAGTCTGTTTCCTGAGCTGTTGAAGGCTATCAGCTGAAGGAGGTGTGGAGGCTGCTTGCACCAGCAGCTGATGTGTGCAGGTAGTAGGAGATACTCCTCAACATGACATCCCTTTCCTCCTGCAGTTTGCTATGGATGGGTGCAATATTTAAACAATCTCAAAAGAATTTCGGCTGAAAGGATTTTTTGTGGTTTTACAATTGTGACGTTATATGTGAAAGATATGCAGTGTGAGCCTCACGTGGTGCACTAGTAATATCACTACTAGTTGTATTACACTTCTGCCTTAAGCCTGGCTCCCCACCCTGATTAAGACCCCATTACAATAGGCACTATATAAACATGTAACTTAACAGACCTCAAACAAAGGAGAATCAGTTGAATAAAGGAAAACAAAAAATCAAACCAAGCCAGAAGATTACCTTTAAAATTCCCTCATTGGTTTGTTGTTCTTCCTCCTAGTCATTTGCTTTTCCACAGGCTCTTACAAATTTCATTGCCTTTGCTAGTTTTTTAAAACTTGCTCCAGGAGTCTTAATTCTCTGGGGAAACCTTCCATTTGAATGTTTATTCTATAACACTTTGAAAAACATTATTTTTAAAATCAAGTCTTTTAATTTACAGTGCTTCCTTTTTCTCATGGCATCTATTCAGATATTCTTTTATTTAGCATTGTCCTCATCAATCTAGATTTTCTACTTAGCTTCCTTATTTGTTACTTAATAACCAAAAGGGAAAAGAATTCCTTGACTATGATGACAATAACAGACATGTAACAGCTCAACCATACTGAGCTGCATAAGTAGCCAAATAATATGACCCTATCCAAATAGTCCTAAGTATTGCCAAAGTTTTGATTTAAACATGTTCAAATCTTTTTCTCCTTCTTTAGCTAAGTATCTCTAAAAACAGCATTCCATGTCCTGGTAAGTTTTTGTTTCCCTTTATGCAAATATCTTTTAAAAACTGCTTGACTAAAATGGGTTGCAATTCACACATTCTGAAGCTATAACATTCTGACATATTAGTTCAGTTGGGTTCTGAATGGTTCACCAGTCTTCATTTTTCAGTGACTCGATGTTTATGGCATGTGCTCAATTGTTTTAAGGCATGACTAAAAAGTGTAAAACTGGTCTATGAAATCACTAGTCCAGAAAAAATTCTCTGCTCTGTTGAATTCAATAAGAAGTATGCACATTCACTTTCTTTGTCTATTGCTTTTTTTTTGAACCTTCTGATTGTTTCAGAATTGTAGGGTTGGAAGAAGTACTTATTCGGAAATACCAATTTTCTGTATGCAAACTGTACAGCACAGAAAATACATCCTTTTTTTTTTTTCAGGTGAAAATGTAGATCTCTACAATAATTATAGCTTTGCAGAGCAGACCACAGAATTATAGCTACTTCCTCAAGACCACTGAAAGAGGGAGAAAGAAGAGGAAAACACATCCTATCTCTCTATTCAGCAGTATTCCTGCAGTAAAGAAAAAAAAATAAAAAATCAAACTGAACAAAGCACTGTAACTTGGAGTTTTGAGGACAAAAGAATATTAAAAGTACATTTCCCTAGAACAGCACATGCAAAAATACCTTTTCTTCGTGAGCTTCTTCAATCTGTACATCATGAAAACACATTGAAATAAATATTTTTAATAACATTTCCCCTTTGGATGTTAACAGCTTTTAAAAATAATATGTTTTTCTTAATTATGAGAGAGGTAAGAACTTTAAGAAAACCAGCAGATGTTTATGTATATTTTAAACTAATTGTATTTACTGTATCTTGTTGAACTGATGAAATGTATCTGTTAGAGTTCTCTTGTCTAACATTCTGGCTTTGCTGAAATTTTCCGTAGTGGCAGTGGGTTTCCCTGATCACTTAGGTAGCTTTTAAAGTGAGATCAAATGAGATATGTCAGATTACGCTTTTGACCTCAGCTTTGTTGTGAGGAAAAGTTAAAAAAAAAATTTTTTTTTGGTAAGAGAATTTCTATGAGTTGTGAGCTTTTTCTTATAAAGCTGCCTTTCAGTTGTATTAAAAGTGTCAAAATTCACTAAATGGAAAAATGTATTTTCTCCTCATGATAGGTTAAAAAAAATAAAAATTAAGGCAAATGCATTTTCAGTTTCGGGACAGGTAGAAAGTATGATATCTAGTTTTACACAGCTCTCCTAAGCAGGTATGTACGCATCACTCAAAATGGTGTCTAATATTCCACAGCTGACAATTACATTCAGAGGAATGGCTAGAGAGTTAATTAAAAGGCTGAGAGTTAGCAAACTAGAATTCTGGAGAAGCACACAAAAATTCTATACATTATGCAAGGAACTCTATAGAATATTTAGGAAACCAGAAGTGTCTGTAAATTTTCCCTTCATTTCTCCATAGAAGGTTTACTGTAAAATAAATGTTAGGTATCTTATATTTAAAAACATATTTTAGCTAACTGAACCTACTACACAACAAAGCAAAATATATTTGACTGCACGATATTGATTTTACATGAAAGCACATCAGTTAGTGAAATGCAAAAACCAATAAAGCATCACCCCTGGCTGGGATAGATATCTCTAGACACAATTTATTTTTACATTTAAACCAATTATTGGGCTTGTTGCATTTAAAAATGGGCACCATATATCCTTACAAGGACTTTTTTATTCAATCAAATCAATTGAATTGATCTCCATATTCCATATTAAACACCAATCTTAAATTAAAGCTGACACATTTTGAAGGCCACAGTACAAGTTTCTAAGCAGAAATAAATTCTACAAGGCTTTCTTTGTGTGTTTTCATGCCCAAACATGAATACAAATATTGATTACATTTTAGCACACAATTTATAAGCTATTTCAATGCTTATTTCTTCCTAAAATTTGTTCAATAATAACATAAACTTACAGAAACAGAATGCTCCCTGGATTTTCTTCTGTTGCACTAGAGAATGACAATGGTTTTCATTAATAGTGGAATGACAGAATAAAAATAGTTCCTTAGGCATAATTGTTATTGAAGAATCTAGGACTAAAAGTTTCTACAACTACTCTACTACTTGGTAAAATTTGGAAATAGGGACAAGATTTCCTTCCTTTGTGCACGTTATTCAAAAAAGTTAACATCCACCATCAGCCTGACCAAGTTATTATCATTCCCAAGTGCTGTCTACAAAGAGACACAGCAAGTCTGTAAACTCAGAGGAGCCATTCATGTGCACAAAGCTATTATGTGTGTATGAGTAGGGCTGATGCTAAGTATTCTCTTGGTAAAAATCTTGGTCCACTGAAGACAGTGGCAAAGCTCCAATTTTGTACAAAGAGGCCAGTCTGTATGTAACCAGCTGCCTCTACCCCTTACTGCATCACCTCTCTATGCCTGGTAGAAAAACAACTGTGCCGCTTGGAAGAGACTTCTCACTTCTCCCTGGCTCATCAGTTTCCCAGCTTTTAAAGCTCTATTGACATTGTTTGTACTTTGTAACTTGTCTCTCCCAATAGTTTTCCATTAGCTTTAGATGCATTATTCAACCCTCTGAAGGTTTCTGGAGTTTACACAGAGTTTGCATAAAAGTAAAATGGAAGAATCCAGACTTTAGAAATATTATCAAACATTCAAAATGTTCACCACCCTGTTAACACTCCTCCATCTCTTCATATTGCTGTGTGCATACCTTGCAGTCAAACAAACAGTATGAGAACCAAGGAGGGAATTTGTCAAATACTCCAAATAGCTGCACATCACTACAGATTATGACTGCTTGGATTTAGGGAACATTTTTTTGGCTGAGGAAACATTCCAATGGGATAGATTAATCTATGTAAACCACACAGCTCAGCTGAAACTGCTGTTCAGCATTCTAAATTGCCACCTTCATCTTCTTTCAGCACAAAAATGTGCATTTCTTCCTATAATAAAGATATTTTATAATAGCAATAAGGCAACTCCAGGGTGTGCGGTTATCACGAGATAATCATACCCTGGAGGGATTGCAGATACTTGGCTGTGCCTCATAACACCCCATGTGTGTGTTTATCTCGTGATAACCCTACACTCTTTTGTATCTTATTGCCTAATTATCCTCTGCTAATGCAAAATACTAATTTTTTTGTCTGAAACAATATGTGCAAAAATGCATTGCTAACAATCACTGGAGGACATTGACAAACAATGCTGTCACTACTTTGTACTCTCTTCCAGTCAGAAATTTACATAAAGAACCAACTTTGGATATTTTTTTCTAACACAGTACAAATCCTTCTAGGCAACATCAACTAAAATACTGGAAGCAGGCCAAGTAAATTTCTATAAGAATTCCATGTATATTCTTACAGTGATTTATATGGTTTTACTTACATAAAACATCAAACTTCTTTCTTATGTATTTACGTCTCCTCATGTTTCTAATTCTAATATGCAGAACACAGTTTCCTGACTGTTGCTTATGGACCCTGAAGGGACTTCATTTGTATCCCAGGATCACACATCTGATATTTATTTGAGGATATAATTTTTTGGGGTTGATGCGCATATAAGAAGTAATAGCTAAATTTCAGATAACTTTAGGAGATACTCTGAGGGAGTTAAGATTCTGAGTATCCCTTAAACTAATGGAACTTTTCTTCAATGTGTGATGCAATAAACATAAATCATAACACCCATTTTCCACTGATGCTGAAATTTGAGATATGAAATACAGATAATATCCAATAACAACTCAGTTGAATAAATGTCATAAAATGTGTTTGTCACAACCAAACACAACCCATTGAAAATAAACAAGCTAAACAATGAGATTTGCTTTTTAACTGATAGACTTATTTTGCAATTTAAATTTTGAACATTATAAAACATTGTAAAAGCTAAACAAAGACATCAAAATGGTCTGCTTAAGAACTGTCTTTTCTTCCTTTATTAAAAGCTGTACAGATTGAAAATGGTTTCTGGTCAAATGATAATGACATATTAAGATGATATCAAACTGCATTAATGACATTGAAGAAAATGTTATAACAGCACATAAAGACAGGTTAATCCCTGACTATAAGTTACACATATTTCATCATTCTACATTAATAACATTACTGAATGTTATTATGCATATTGTATTCACATACCAACACACTGTATAAGTTTTATCTAATTTAAAAGTGGTTTGTTTTGTTTTTTCCCCCAGGGGTAATATTAACAGAATAGAAAAAGGAATCTATAGACTAATCAATAATGACAATTAAATTACAATACATATTTTAATGTAAACAAACAAACAAACAAATTACTGTCTTATCCTCTTGAGATAAACAAATTTAGTTCAATGTTAATCACAATTTAAAAGCAATCCTGGGAATTTAAAATGTAAGATTTTATATATCTCTCATATATGTGTTTGGTCTATGTATGCATACATAAATATTTGTTTTTCATCTTGCATTTTATAAGATATCATTCTTTTCCACATCATTTAAATTGAAGAAAATTCTACTTTTAATAGTACCACCTGAGTAGATCTGCAAGCTTTGGACTCTTATTTCCTTTGTTGTGAGCTACAGTTAATGAAATCAAGATTTTTTCCTCCTGGAATATCTATTTATACACACTGTTTCTATGTAAAATGCTTTCATGTTCCATCCTCCCACTCAACCAGCTCTTCTGAAAAGCACGCATGTTTATCTCACTTAACATTGCTTACAGATCTCATTTCTCAACCCTTTGATTATTTTTGATGGTCTTCTCTGAATTCTTGTTTCATGGTGCCAATGGAAGAGAATTGCCTTAATACAGCTCTCCTCAGAAGTTGCTAGCTGCTGTCTTGCCTGTGGCATTCCTGGCAGCACATCCCACTGTACATTCTTGGAAAAAGAATCAAGGGACATACTCTAAATCAACATATACCAAAAGAATTATAAGAAAATACCACCAATACAGGGTCATGCCAATATAGAAAACCCACACCAATCTGAGCAGCTGCTGTTTTACAACAAAGATCTGAGCTCACAATTTCTATAAGACCTATAAAATTGTGTGAGGCAGGAAGAGGCTCAGAAATAAAGCTGCATGCACTGAACCTAGCAGGATTTCCCCTACAGTGACCACAGTACACTTCTCAACAAACCCTAAAACTGATACAAACATGCTGCTGTGAAGATGTCCTTCATAAGAGATACAGAAAGAGCTTTACAAGTAAAGAATAATCCTGGCTTAAATTCTCTCCTTTTTTTCTTATTTATGCCATTTAAAATTCACATTAGTCTTTTAATTGGACATCAGTCTGCTAGCAGTAACAGAAATTGCTGTCTGTAGCCAGATGAAAGGCTTTGTGCACTAGAACATGGTAGGAAATCTATCCGAAATCTTCTTGATCAATTGATCAGAAGAATTGGACTTCAGTTACCACAGTCAGGTTTTCATCTGTTGTATCAACTTTCCTGGAGAATTTTGCTAGCCTTTGTCTTGAGCCACACCTTATCGACAGACTGCGAGACTACTCCTCCTCCATAGACACAACCTTCCTGTTGCCAGTATTAGAATTAGCAGTCAGCTAATATTTGAACATGACTAAATGAAAATAGTCCACCAAGTTGAAAATGAAAATGTTTATCATTAAATTTTAATCATGTGTACTATGAAAATAAAGTTTGGGTAACTTTATCTAAGATATAGGCAAGACTTTAACCAGGGTGCAGATAAGATAGAAGCAGTTCCACTTTAAGCAGGAGGTGTTTCAGATGACCTCCAGCAATCCCATCTCATACTCATTTCTATGACTCTGTAAGAAGAATTGCAGTCACCTTTAAGACTTTTCAGGATAAAGAAGCAAGCAGGATAAAGAACCTAGCAAACCCGTGGGATCTTGGTTGGAAGAAAACGGACGCTGTTATCAGGAACCGTCCTTGAACCATGGAAAGAGCGTGAATGAAGAAGAATGGTGGAAAAAAAGCAATGAAGCAAGAAGATAAAGCAGAGCAAAGTAGAGAAAAACAGGACGTAGAGGGTACTGGGCAAGTTAGATGACAGCCAATCATGTAGTAGATTTAGGTGCATGAACAGTGTGTGGGCTCTCACATGTATCCAATCAGCATTGGTGTGAGTGATCAGTGAAGCTTGCTCTATATAACCAAGGGATGTACCAGTAATAAAGGTCTTCGCTTTGTAACTCCCGCGGAGTTGCCGAAGTCCATTCTCCCCCTGCACAAACCTAGTAAATAGAAATGACTCAAGACTGCATGAGGATTTTGGACTGAAATTTGGGACTTTTCAGTCTGTATTCCAGAGTGGAAGGAAACCATTTCTCACGCTCCCTATCACCGGATAACAGGGATCAGCAACTCCTTCTCCATTTCCTCTCCTCAGAAAGTTATAGAGTGCAATGAGGTCACCCATCAGCCTCCTTTTCTCCAAACAAGATGAGCCACTCTATATGGATTTTCTGGATTATAGATCATACACAAGTTTTGATAACATCTAGTGCATATAAGTGACTCATGTGGGGTTGTGCAAGAGACGCAGCCTTGGTTTGCCTATCTATGGCCCTATCTATGCAGAGGCTACACATGAGGAGCTGCGTCTCAGTCCTGAGTTGTCCATAAGACCCAGGTTTGTCCTCTTGGCTGCCACTGCTGACTCATGTTGAGCCTGCTGTCAACAAGCAAGCCCAGATCCCTTTCTCCTGTCACTCTCCTAGTTCATACTTGTGCCTGGTGTTACTTCATATCACATGCAGAATCTGTCATTTGGACTTGTTAAATTGCCCCTCATTAATCATAGTCCAATGCTCCAATCTATCCAGATTCTTCTGCAAAGCCTCCCATTCCTCAAGAGAAGCAATGGGACCACCCAGTTTGGTATCATCGGCAAATTTGCTAATTAAACATTTTTCTCATTTGCGCTTTTTATTATAAGTTTACAATCTGTTTGTCACATACAATCTTTATGGGTCTTCATTAAATTCTCTGGGGTTTGTTTTTCTGGATGTTGTAGTCTGAAAATGTAGTAAAAATCTCTGTTCATCGCTAAGTGAAGCCAGGAATGATAGAAGATCAGATCTCTCAAGCTATAAACAAGACTGAAGAAAATCTTCAGGGAATGATGTGAAATTGTCAAAACAATAAGTTCTATCTCATAACAATTTTAACTGATAGGATTAAAATGTCTAATGAGGATTTACTGTCTTTCCTACCACTGATAAAGTCTGTTCAGAGCTGCAATACAGGTTCCCCAATTTCCACTGATCAATCAGTGTTGATGATTAAGACTTCATTATCAAAGGTCAAAGAAAATTGTGATTACTGTCTAAATCTGATAGAAAAAGCTGCAGAAAGCAAGACAAAGATGGACTGATAAAAACCTGAAAAAGCAAATTGAACCACATGCAAATATTATAACTAATATTACATTTGAAGACTAGCATTTCTAGTCATCATCAAGTAACCTTCTGTGTGCCTACGTTCCCTGTAGAAATGAAAATTTATTTACATTCTAGCCAGATTTCACCTCTGAATACAATTTTTAAATTAGGATCTCTTTAAATTGAGGCAATTAGAATATCTTTTCACCCTATATACTTAAAAATATCCATCTAAAATGTTGCAGTGATATGCCCCAGTAGGGATACTGGCAAAACTCATAGACTCAAATGCTTCAATGTCACAGAATACAAATAATTACGCTTTTAGATGCCATCAGTTACTGAACCTTAAAACAAATGGTCAGTCCTCCTGTAAAATCTTAATCACATTCCAGACAGATTTAATAAACTGGGGATATATAAATGGCACATTTATGCTGCTGTCACACTATTTCAGTCTAAAAATATTCACAGTCAGCATCTCCTATGAATATTACAAAAATACATTTAACGAGAGTAGTAGCGATGGTTTACAGATAAGTTTTTAATATCTCCTCTTCAATGTAAAAAATGGATTTTGGAATATTTGAGTTTTTCTTCTTAAAATGTTGCACTTGTCATCATTTTTAATAAAAGGTTATTTAAAAAGAATAAGCCATTTTACTAAGATCCTTCAAAATATGAAACTCTAAATTTCGACTGCTGAACACTAATATGTGCTTAGCAGCTTAGAACAGTAAAGACAAAAAAAAAGAGATATGCTTACAGCTCACTCAGATTTGCCAAGGATGACCTTTCTGTTTGCATTTTCACCCTTGAGTCCCGCAGTAAAGTCACATTCCCCTTAGGAAAGTTGCTTCAGTTTAAGTACGGCCAGGATTTACATATATGTATAGTGTTGTCCTTATTTCAGCAAAGCATTTGAGCATATATGTAAATTCCTTCCTTCCCAACATATATTTAACTTTGTGCTTAACTTTAAACATACCCTTGTACTGCACTTCCATCAGTGAAATGTAGGCACTTGCTGAGCTACTTTTGTGGAACAAAGATCAAGTTAAGGTACTGCAGGCCATAATGAGAGATTAAAACTGGGGCCTTAACTAGGTTTTAAGAAATGAAAGACAACATTGTTTCTGAAAGGAATAACAGACTCTAAGACAAAATTCTGCCCTGGACATTGTAATAGCAATACTTTGCTTTTTATACCCGAAGGAAGAAAACTCAGACTGCTAAGAAAATACTAATAAATTAAGACTAAACTAAAGTTATGGAGCTAGCATTAAGAAATTCCATTCTGCACTGCAGGAGTTATAACTCTGGATAAAAGTTGGGCTTTTCTACTTGTGTGGCTCCCAATTCTGCCAGCATCCTAAATGTACAGGACACTGATTTATTCTTTTATTAATATTCGTTATGAACACTTCCACTCACATTTTCATCCTACATTGCTAGTAGAATCAACCCAGAGACTGGATAAATTTTTCAATAGAGTTGCATATGTGTGGTACACAAATGCCCCCATTTTTCATCGCTGTTCCTCCTCATGCTTCAAAATGCAGACTTGCTTACCTCCAGGGATTGCCAGAGAGCTTCAATTCTTATGAATGCATGACTTTCACAGTGGATATCCTGAAAACATCGGAGGTTATAGAAACCACAGGTCTGCTATAATTCCTTGAAGGGATGCAGCAGAACCACATACCTTTGAGTGAAAAGTGACTCCCAGTGAGACAAATATGGTCTCAGAATAACAAAAACAGAACTGCAGTAAAACAACCCAAAGCCGCTAGGGCAGAGGCTTCTAAAAGTTATACTAGACACTGATTTTCACATTACTTGGGAGAAAATAAATGAAATTTATTCTACACAATACTGCCATTTATAACTTTTTGATAAGTAAATGAGTGATGAAAGAGAAACTTGCGTGGCATTGCTGCCCATCTGCTCTCTGCTCCACCAGCTTTTGCTAACCAAAGAGTGGAACCATGTGTTCAGATGAAAAGACAGCATGAGAAGATCTACAAAGTGGAGGAGGAACCAAACATAGCAAAAGGGAATTTCTGCTCCAAATTAAACTCCATAGTTAGAGAAAAAATATTTTAAAACATTTTTCGACATATGGACATTTCTTTTAAGGCCTAGGATTCACTGGGCTGATAACACTAGAGAAATAGCCCTAAGATACATAGTATGCTGAAGTTTTTCTTTAGTATTTGGTGTCTGGAATGACTTTCTAAACACTGAAATGTTTCACTTCAGCATCTAGGAGCAACGTCCTTTCATTCCCTGGAACAATTACACCAGAACTTGAACTGGACAGTCATAAAGCCAGTTGGGCTTCCCAGCATAAGAATATTTTTTACCCCTCTCCTTCAAAAAATGTTCTTGCTATATTACTCTAAGAAATAGATCTTGCCACTTCATAATTTATGTTTGAAGACTTCATCTGATTTTGCACACTAAAAAAGTAATGTCCCCTTTTTTATTGAGCCATTGTTGATGTATGATTTCAAATCACATGGCTGAGAGAGGACTACAGTCTGTGATAGTCACATCTCCCTGGACACATGGTTGCATTTATTTTCTAAAATATTACCACTTTTATATGGAATTCTTCAAAATGGGGTAAAATGAAATTTAAGACATGCTTCTTTCAGAAAAAAAAATAAAAATCAACAAACTCACAAAGCAAGAAACTATTGACAAGAAAAACACCTTCACTTGAGCAATGCAAAGTTATTAATACCCTTCATTTCTGTAATTTCATTTCTTTAACACAATTTTTTTAGAGGAGTTTAATTAGAACATAAATAGCTATCACTGAAATCACTAGACATAAGAAAGGGAATGTGAGTTGTGTTTTAATGCCAGAGGAAAACCTTGTTAAACAAGGCAATGAAACCCTTTCAGTGGAAACCTTGGAAATCTTGGTGGGTGGAACATCTCATTGTCAGAACTTGCAATAAAAAAAAAGCAGCTACAGACACTGAGAGCATTAAATAAATATTACCAACAAGCTGTCTTACCTGTGTGCACTTGACAGAAAGGAAGGGCAAATATGAGCAGGTAGTGCTTGTACATCAGTCAAAACTATGACAGCTACTGTGTAACATCTGACAACACTGACATGTGCTGTACTCCCTAAGATATTCCTCTAACTGAACCATGTAAAGACAAATAAATTAGTAATAGTACCTTGCCTGTCAATATCCTTTCTTGCAGACTTCTCATACTGTTGATTAGCATTATTTGAAGAGATTCATCAATACATTAAGTTTCTGAGGAAAAAAAAAAGTGTTATTGAATCATTTTATTGCTTTGAAAAAACCAGCAAAATAAGGGGCACATGATTCCTCAGGACCACTTACTCATTTCTATGGAAAGGACAGATGAAAATCAGCATAATGTTTCCCTACAAGTCCAACATAACCAATCAGATTTTGTCTCCATTCTGCTCAGTTGCAGAAGAAACTGTCTTAACCATAACAATATTCCAGTACAAGAAGGAAATCAGATGGTCATCCACTACCAGTCAGCTTTCTTCCATATGTCTGCTGTAAGCAAGGATAACATTTTTCCATAACAGTTTACCTTTTAAGAAATCAAATACACTTGTTACTGATTTTTTCCTCTTAGTCTATCTTTATTCAGCTTGAGGTATAATGGTCATGAAAAAGAAGGTAACTGACAGGGCCCTGAGTGTGATAATGAGCATTAATGATCCTGACAAGCCTCACCCAGGGCATCCACCCACAGCCCCACCCATGGGCCCCATCTAAGCTCAGGTGTGGGCCACATCAATATAAGAAAAATAAATCAGTGCAAATAAGAGGAATATTTGAACAAATATTGAAACTTTAATTGATATTTAATTATGCTGGGAAATATAACTCAATAACATGCATTGGCATTTTCAATTGCATTAAAATCCAAGCTTTAGGAAAAAAAAAGTCAGAAGAATAGGGGCCCGGAATAGATTGGTGTTTCCTCAGGTGTATGTAAACACGCAGGTGAAACCTTTCATACAGACTAAAAATATGAGTTATTGTTTAAAAAAGTTATGCATGGAAATTAGGTGGTGCAGGCTTAGCTTTCAGCACATAATACAGGGATTGTGTCCTGGAATTACCATAAAGCATATTATATACACACGGTTTACAGACATCCAGTTCTCACGTAAGTTTTACATCTGTATATTATGCAATGGCTCCAGGCCAACAAAAAAATTCCCAAGTCAGTGTAAATCTGAGCCATTGTCAAAGGCATCGTGTCCACATTTCCTTGTTCTACTCATAGAGCATCAATCAATGGCAATGTTTTCCCTCTTGGTTTTTGTTTTTGTTTTTTAATAATGATCCAAGTTCTCCAAAATACATTGGTTTAGCATTTCAATTATTTTGTTTCTATCATATATTGAGTCTTTTCTACATAATAATATAGAAAGGTCTTTTCTGTTTAATAATGTTTCAGGACACATAACCAGCTTTCTGCTTTCAGTTTTTCTTCTAATCTCTGGACTGTATTATCGTAATTGGACAAACAAAGAAATCTTATCTGCCTGGCTTATACAGAAAGCAAATATTAAATTTTATGATATCTTCACTTTTTATTCTGTTCTTTTATGACTTACAGTATCAGCCTAAGGAATAGAAAATGTGATCACTGAGATTCCTATGTTACACAGATGCCTGACCACCTTTGCAGAATTCTGCATCATTGCACTCTACCACTTAATTACTGCATCCTGGAAACTCAACCTTCGTCTTCATTGACAAATATCATTCTGTAAAATATAATGTGAAAAATTGTTTAGTTCTGTTTGCAGAATGCTGCTTATATGTTTAAGAGGTTGTACTACTAGTTAGTAAGACATTATATAAGCTAAGTATATTAAATCATTGCCTAACTTTCTGAAATTTTTGTACTTCCTATCTAGGGGAAGACTGTTTTATTGTTACAGAATCTGCACAGAGTCATATTAAAGCCACTGAAGTAATGGAATATCATACTAATTACTGAAAGCAAGAATGTCACAGTTAGAAAATACAGCTTCTTATTTAAGGTCTAAAAGAAATTATATGTGCACACTACTGTGATTTGCATGCCTCCTGCTTCACAATACTGTACAGCTAACACTTCTATAGCCTCTGCACAAAAACTGCATAAATTATTCTGATCCATCCTTGGTTGCTTACAGCTCTTCTAGATTTACCTTCCCTCCAGTAACTCTGTCTCTTTTCAGTGTAAAGCAGGACACGGTGCATGCTTACGTTTCTCCTTGATTTAAATTCAGTGAGAGCATTCATGTGGTCTCTGGAACTAGGAAATGTTCTCAGATTTCCCCATCATGGTTAGCCTGTGTATCCAGTTCTTTCTCAGCTGACTTATAAGTGTTGCTTTCAAACCGTTACATTATGAGTTTTAAAAGTTTCCCATGATAAACAATTGGTTAGCACAGTAATGAAAATCAACTTAAAGAGCAAGCGAAACATTCACTTAGACAACATAATGACATTTTAGGAACTTTTAAAACTTTATTCTCAGATTACTCTGGACTGCTTGTGTTAGTGAGTACTAATCTTTTGCTGCCTTGTCCTACCCATATGATTTCTAAAGATTATATATTAGCATCTAACAATCCTTCCTGGCTTACCTCACTTGAACTCTCTCAAATTTATGGTGAATCTCCCACTGAGGAGCTATCTGCTTCCAGCCGTCTCCGTCTCAGTCCTGTTTTTTCAGGAACTTACCTTCTTTTCAGCTATGACAAGTTGTTTTTTTTTTATTCTCATTAACTGTTAATTATTTTGGGAATTATTTTTGGAATCTAGACTATTACTTTCTTCAGGTTAATGAAAGCAGAAGAAATGACTTATTGTGAATATAAATAAAGCTTTCATAATGATTCACTTTTCTTATTCTTTATGTTTCTAATAAAGTTTCCTGCATCTTAGGACCAATAGAAAATTCTAAAGCTCCTAATTTGTCAAAGTATAGAAAAAAAAAGTCTTAAATACATTCTGTTGTTTTGGTTTTTTTTCTGGATGTTTAGGACATTGACATTTATGAATTGGAAAGTTTTGAAAGCCATTTAGCTACTTATGCTAAGAAGTATCGATAGGTGAAAATGGCTTCTCATTTCAAAGAAGCAGTGTTGAGGAATTTTGCACACCAGCCCTGTGGTCAGTATTTACAACTTCTTTTTGTCTTTACATAGATCTATATATATATTAAAAAAAATTAACACATGAATGACATGAATATACACATGACCAAACCAGTCGTACGCCCTTGCTGTTCACTTGTCATTGAGGTTTTTAAGCATACTTTATGTTACAGGTGTATCAAAAGGATATCTTATAATATATTCTTGTTCAAAGACACTTATTGGAAACCATGCAAAATACAACCTCTTTCTAGACCTTTTCACTATTATATGCTCATCTTGGGATTTGTTATAAACTAGACCTTGCACAAAACAACAACATATGGCCTTTTTTAAGTGGTTGATTTAAAAGGTTGCTTCTCCTTGGAGCAATCTTGCAATAATGTAATATTTGATAAAAATTTTGGGAGAAATTTTGAAATTATTTTACTTAGCAATTAAGGCAATCGTGACAATATTTTGTGAGTGGATGTGTAGTGTGTATGGTGCAATATGTGTGACATATGTTTCATTGGTTAGAGAGAATGGGTCTTCTAGATCTTTACTGAACACACATCATGGGATTTTGCATGCCATGTAAATGAAGCAAAAGACACCATCAAGTCAGTCACCACTCTTACCTAGATAGAGGGTATGGTGCAGCAGGGCTCAAAGAGTAAAATACTAATCAAAGATGAAATATAAGTTCTCTTTCTTTGCCAGACAGGTAATGAAGCTGTAAAAATTCTTGGCCAGCTAGCAGCTGTAAAGAATATAATGCATAATAATATGTCAGTAATATTTACTTTAGAAAGTGAGTTTATGATTGGGTATTAAGTATGAGTTGTGTTCTCTTCAGCTCCTGAATATGATGACAATTCCAGAAAAGAACTAAATCCAGAGGATAATAAATTAAACATTGCACTTGTTATGAAGACAGAGTAACTTTTAATGCCAGTAACAAAGAAAAAACACTTGACAGAGGAGGAAAAATGAAAAACAGAAGGACTGGAAACCTAAATTGTTTTTACCTAATGTGAGATTTTGCTCCTCATTTTTATAAAGATCATGCTCAGGAAATTGCTTGAAAACCAATTCCAACAAATGGCTCTGTTCTGTTCTCTGTTCCCTTCTGTGAAGCTCTGTTTTACTGTTATTTACCTACCAAAACTGAACATTCAAAATTGAATATATTCAACGTGAAGCTTGACAAGGCTCTGAGAAACCTGATCTAGTTCAGGATGTCCCTGCTGACTGCGGGGGGCTTGGACTAGATGACCTTTAGAGGTCTCTTCTGTCCCAAACCATTCCATGATTCTAGTTATTTGTGAAGTACATTTGATTGCCCTGATGTTTCTTTAGGTGGTATTGGAGGCTACTCACTGTATCATAAAAGCTGTGTAAATTTAATTAAATATACAGGTATTTCTTAGGGCTATTTCTCTGCTGGTAGACATCATTGTTTTTCATAACTGTCATAAATAGCTCATGGATTCAGACAAGAAAGAAAACTAGAAAAAAATAGTGTAATTTATACCCCACATTACAAATTCATTCATGAGATCTCTATTGACGTTGATAACAAAGAAGGGAATTTGGTCCTGATAGTCTAACTTTGCCTCCATAATAAAACCAGATCGTTTCTGATTGATTTCAGCTGTAAAAATGTGCATGTTTGGGTGAAGAATACAGAACAGTTTTGTAAATAAGGGTTCTACTAATAGATACAGATCTTCATGCAACTGCTTGTGGGCATGCAGACATTTCTCTGTCTTATTTCTTTGATACTTTCAAAATCAAATGTGGATGAGTTCTCCTTATTCAGGTTTCCATTTCTTTATTGTTAAAAGAAATCTTTAACATCTTTACCTAGGGCAGGTTGCTCAGAACCCCATCTTCGCCATTGCCTCAACAGTTCAAAAGGAATGAAGCTGTTCACTTGTTTCCTGTTCAATTATTCTCCAGTGCTAGAAAGCAATACCAGGTCATGTCAGTGTAGACCTGTTCAGCTTCCTGTATGCCACAGTTTAGCTCCCCTCCATAATCCTCTCAACCAGTTGTTCATCATGAACAGCCAGACAAAGAAAGATTTTTCAGCTCTGCAAGCTGGGATTTTTTCATGAGATCCAGGGTTTCCTCTCAAAGCACAATTGACATGTTGAAGAAGTTCTGGGCTTTGATGGTTTATCCCAGTCTGGGTTGAAAAGGTCATTTCCTTTGTCTGAATCCTTACAATTCCAGCTAATTTTTAGAAGTAAGAATATCACTGGGCTTTGTCCAGAATAAAAAGCTGTTTTCTTGTAGCACAGTGTGGTATCAGAAGTTGCCTCAGCAACCACAATTAT
>JANHFX010021354.1:7694-20513 GCA_027560015.1 Chloroceryle amazona | reverse complement strand
TTGGTCAGTTTGGGGTCACCTGCCCTGTCCACTCCTCCCTGCAGGTGCGGCCTTTCACTTTCCTGCACCCCACAATGTGGGACACAAGATCCAGCAGTGGCCTTGGTTTGCACACCAATCCTTGATAGTAACTCTTAAACATGGGGTGTTATCACTGTTACGATCAGACACTGCCTGGGAAAACATGCTGCTGACTTCAGAAAGTGCAGCTAGATAGAAGAACTGAGCTGAAAAGTAAAATCACTGAACTAGTGAATTAATAGAGGCTATACAGAATTAGCTCTCTCACTCAAACCAGGACACTCTGCTTACTCATCACTTCAAGAGAAGTATTTAGTCTCTCAGTCCCATCTTTTGAGGAACTAAGAGCAGCATAAATATTACAGCTATTCCCAAGCATTCCCCAGCCACAAATAAAGAAGCAGGTATCTATTATCAGAAAGATAATTAGTTCTAGGTTTTCGCAGGGAAAAAAGCTTTTAAGAAGCCTGAGTTCACCAACACAGCATAGATGTGTTGCAAAAACAGCTGCTGAGGTTACAAATGAGAATTTTTATGCTACTTGAATTCTCAAGCTCTGCTATGAGCAGGCCTTATCAGTGATATCAAACTGCTTACACTCTGGGGACTGCTTTACTGCTATGAATTAGATTTAGTTTGTCGTTTGCCTTGAAAGGAATAGTGAAGAAATCAGACTGCAGCCACGTTTTTCCTATTGCTGCGCACACCTCCCGGCACACCACATCAGCATTAGAACCAACAGTCAATTCTGCACCAGCTCCCCAGTCGACAGAAAGGCTAACCAAGTTGTTATGCTATTTTCCTATTGGTGGCCAAAGAAGTAGTAGGCATCCAGACTAAGGTTCAGATTGAAGGTTTAGCTGCCAGGTTTGCTACTAGGAGAAAATGCAATAATGGCTTTACATATGATGTAAGCGTGTATTCTGGAGTCCCTCGGTGGCCTGTTAAAATGCCAGTTAGCTTATGTTGCAGTTTTTAAGAGTGAAACAGCCTAAAGTTATAATAAAGCTGGTGCCTGCTTCTTCTCTAATATTAGACTCAACAAGATGATGGTATGTAGTTAAAAGTTACTCTCTCAAATTCTCTTTCAAAATAAGCCTGGAGTTCCCCCATTACTTAGTAAGATTTTTCCACTATGTCTAGGCGAAATACTTTCAATGACAAGTTTTTATCCCACTAGGGCATTAGATACATGCAGAATTACACTGCACAGGCATAGAAAGCAAATGTCCCAACGCTCTCAGGCAAACAGAAAATTTACACATGTATCAAGTGGGTTGTTTCTCCTCACTTCCAGAACATCTGATAGTGGGCTAAATCACATGGTGCCACTATATGGCAGGAAATCTGTTCTGATATAATCAAGCCCTGTCACTTTCCTATCTGCAAATCCAGAATTTTTTATCTTATGCTTTGTAGACTATTTTAGCAGCTCATTGCATGTTAAGGCAAAGTGATAATGACTTCTGCTTTTTTTGAAACAGCAGTATGTAGCAATACATACCTGTATCAAAAACTGTTCAGCTACACCTCCTCAATGTCTCTTAATTCCTTCCCCTGTGGCCCCCTTATTCATAGTCTGTATTACAAATCAACAAAGAATTTGCAAGATGTGAAAACTGACATCTTAACTTCTTTTATTGTGTTGTCAGTTGGAAGCTTAAACAGAGGTTTTTTGGACAGGAGAGTCTGTGTGGTGCCAGCACATTCTGGGACTTCTTGTGACAAACTAAGAAGCATTTAAGCTAAGGGTCTATGATTGGCTCAGAGATTCCTTAGCATCTCATACTCCCTATTCTGAACATATAGAAAAAGAATCCCACTGGTGGAAAAAGAAAGGCTTTTTAAAGCCTGATAGCATGAACTTATCTACAAATTCACTGCCACAACCTCCCTCCTGCAAATGAAATACCAAATGAGTGGAGAAGGTAGCAGGAGAGAGACTTTTCAAGAATTTATCCTCAATTTTATTTGCTGCAAGCATAACAACAAACTCCCAAACCAAGAACAAGATGTCTAATTATTTAAGTTCCTAGTTACCTTCCAAACTCATGCAAGAACAGGAGTAAAATAATGCCTTGTCTGAAATTGTGTCAAACTTGATTAGATTATTTTTACTTCTTTGAGAATGGGAAACAGTCATACAAGGTTTACAAGGCAAAAGTAGTATTGTTCCAACATTCCATTTCGCATGAGCATGCCTCTTTAGTCTGCACATATCTAGATAAGTGCAAGAAAAAAAAAGTCTGCTCTGGCATTTGTTAGAAAACTACACCCCAAACATTTGTAATGAGCAGTCCCAAGATGGGAATACAGATTATTCCTTTTGCATGGTATTTGCACAAATATGACTTAAGAAAATCAGTTTCTATTTAATCGGTTTAAGCAACAAGGCAATATAATTTTAAATTGGCTGAGAGCTACACAAGGAAGAATAAAGGTAACCAAGGGGGTTATGCAACCTTTCTCCATCCCTGTCATCATGATACCTGATCAAAAACGTCTTTAATTCTTGCCTTTGGGGTCTCTTTGGATAAGGAGATTTTGGGTAGATAGAAGTAGGAGAAGACATGAGAAAAAGGCAGCCTAGTTTTTTTTGTAGTCCTGGTTTTCCATTTTATGCCTATTCAGAAATCTGTGTGTGTCAGTTCTACTACAATACCCTGATCAATTAACCTCAGCTATCGTCTTGCTTTTGGGCCCTTGGAGAACTAATTAGGCTGTAATCAGCAGAAGTCTTGATGACTAACAAGCCGAAGTGACATTTATTTGGAAGTCAGAAGGGGAGACACATTCAGGTCTGGAGCATTAGAGTGAATGAGTTACATGCTTGTAGATGTTATTTCATTTAAACCACATGTATATTCTTCACTGAAGATGGAGCCCTTGACTTTTACATGATTTTCTACTATGTTACCTGCAGTTAGCACTCAACTACTCATTAGTAGTTGCATTGTCAAGTTTTAAATAAGCTTCACTTTACAAGTAGTATGTTATAAGTCATGGAATTAAGATACTCTTCAGGCAGACACACAGAATATGTAAGTTTGTACAGGCATTTTTTACTATATAGGAGCTTAATTGCATTCCATTCAGGAAATCTGTAGGAAGACTGTTGAGTTTACAGAATACACAAGGTAGGAAGTATTTGAAGGTCTATCAGCCTTCAGGGTCTTTATTAACTTCCACTTGTTTCATTTCTATAATAGCCTTTCACTGTTCAGCTTGTCCACTTGTTTTAAAGGACTTGCATGGACGCTCCTCAATATCCTCCCTCCCCCCCTCTTCATACACAACCCAAGTAAACCTGAAATGGAAAAAAACAGCTGAACAAACAAAAAAAAAACCAACCATCAACAAACAAGAAACAAAACCTTGACAGTGCAGAAACAGCTATCCTGCGACAATACACATTTGGTATCTAGTCAGCCTGGACAGCAGTACAGGATGACTTGAATCTGGGGAGGAGAGGTTGCTACAAAGTATGTGCATTTGCTCAGGGGTTCTGCTCAGTGTTCCCAGTACTAGAATCCCTCAGTTTGACTTTTGAGTGAAAGAGTTTCAGCCTCCCAGTTCTTAGTATCTAACAATAAATCAACCTACAGAGATTTATTTTTTTTTATCACTAATTCTAAATTCCAGATTTAAAAGCTTTGCTCACTTTGTAAGCAAGCTCCTTTTAATACAAATGTATGCCCTAAAGTAGAAGAATTAAATATGCTGCAAAGTGAGGGGTTTTGTTTTGCTAGGGTTTTGGTTGTTTTGTTATTGTTTTAACAAGAATTGTAGGCTTTATTTTCTAATTAGTCACATTTGATTATTACTAGATAATCTGAATACACTAAGGCTTAAAGATAACACCAGTACCTTGAGAAGAACCTCAGAATAATGTTGCTAGAGGGGATGCTCTGACAGGATGTTAACATATCCTTAGGTCTAAACTTAGAGAAAGTTATTGGTATTTGTTCCATCCCTGATCCAGAGCCCTAGCAAGCTTTCAAAAAAATATCAGTGTGTAACAGAAGTCAGACGGTCAGCCTAAGAGACCTCAGTTGGATACACAAAGTGCCATTCTGTTTACTGGTCAGGACAAAACGCACAGGACTTAAACATCCTGTGTTCACAGAATCACATAATCTTAAATCTTTAATCTAGGAATTAAGTCCAATCATTAACCTAACACTGACAAGTCCCTGACTAAAGCAGATCCCACAGCACTACCTCTGCTTAACTCTTAAATACCTCCAGGGATGTGGATTCTACCACTGCCCTGGACAAGACGTTCCAATGCCTGATAACCCTTTCAGTAAATAAATTCTTCCTAAGATCCAACCTAAACTTCACTTGGCACAACTTGAGGCTATTTCCTTTTGTCCTGTAACTTGGTTGAAGAGACTGAATAAAATAATTTATTCCCTTGCCTGTAAGCCATACTACTTCCACATGTTGTTTTTCCATTCATCTGCAGATGCCTAAACTTAGGTCATGAAGTAGTGCAAATTTATACTAAAGGATTTATAAGAAAAAGGGGTGAAGAACTGGTAAAATGAACATTTTTTTTCAGAGATTTAACTTTAGAAAGAGTCCCTACAAGTTGTATGGCAATGAGAACAAGTGATAGATCAAAATTATGAAGTTGCAGTTGGTGCCCAGTTACCTAAGACACTATCAAGTTGCCAGTCATTTGGGTGGATACTGAGGACGCATTTTTGAAAAATCCCTAGAATGTTTGAATGAAATACCCTTGAGGAAGAGGGGGGAAAAGTGGGCAATTCTTTTCAGAAGCAAGGTGGCTAGCTTTGACAGCACCTGTAAGACAGCATGAACTGGCACCCACATTCAAAACCATCTCCACCAAGAAACTTGCCTCTGTTAAGTGCACTCTGTTACACCTAGTAGGAAAGTATTTTATGAAGATTAAGAATGTATTCTGGTGACAGAATGCTATACAGTACTCTCACACTGTATTGGTAAGTCTGGCTCCCCCAATGCCAATATTCAACCCATCCCAATACCTTAAATATATTCCATCCTAAAAAATACCCACAAAAAAACCCACAAAACAATACCAAAAAAAAAAGCCTTCCAACAGTCTACAGTGTAAGGCAAACTACCTTGAAAAGTGACTGAAGAGAATCAAAACCCATTTACACTAGGGTTTCAACAGCCACACACTCCCACCAAACATTATGAGAAAGGTTACTTGTATGTAGCACCCAGCAGAATCAGACCCCTGAAGCTCTTTTTTTTTTTAGTGCCACACCAATGTATGTATTAAAGGGGCTTGGTGCACAGTGGTCACCACCCACCACACAAACAACTCCACACCAGAATTTCCCCTATCTTTGGCCTCCTCCAGTTTACACAAGGAGCAAGCAATCTCAAGCACAGCCCGCAACAGCATTGCCAGGAGGTTCTGCTGGGAAGGGCTGACAGCCATAGCGGGGGGAACCCTGTTGCAAAGGCAACCACAACAGCTTTCTGCCTCAGACACACTGGTGCCAGGGGCCAGTCACTCCACCACAGAAGAGTAACCCAACCACAACACAGAACTTCACAGACAGATAGTCTTCTGTTCCACGTCTCTGTCTCTGGGAAGAGCCCAAAACTCTTAATTCTGAACTATCCCGAACAGCCCCTAGAGTTAGGGGCTATGCTGAAGCTACTTGCCAGGAAATTCAGTTACGTGCTCAGCCCACTCATTTGTTCAACATCTGAAAACCATTTGGTTTAGAGTATATTAGAGATTCCTGGACAGGAATGAGGACAACAACAACAAAATAAGTAGAGTCAGCAGTGTGCTGAAAAACAATTTCTAGTTTTGACAAGCTGTCACTCAGCTCTTCCATTTTGTGCCATTTTTGCCCCTCTACAGCAACACTGCCATTCAGGGGTGGACAGAAACAACCAAGCTAAAAAAAAAAAAAGCAAAGAGAGGCACCCTCTTGAACTAGGAGTAAAAGTTGGGTGCAAAGTCTTTCGATTTCCTTGCATCACACCCTTGTGTCACCCAAGATTTCTCCATTATCCTTTTACCCATTAGAAGAAAACGTCAATACCCCCTTTGCTTTGAGGCAGACCTCCGCAGGGGTCAAGGAAGGAGCGGGTGTGCTGTTCCCAGGATGATGCTGTTCCTAAAATTATCATCCCAGTTCAGACCAAGACAAAAGGAGCTGCAGGATGGGTCAAACACCTATTAGAGCACTCAACAAACCAAGAATTAAAGCAGTCTGCCTAAGGAGGCTGAAATGAGCCAGTCTAATCTGCATGGTTTTACTACAGATAAGCCATATTAGAAGCTGTGAGCAGAGAAGGTATTCCATCAGATGCCTTGTAAAATTCCATTAGGAAGTTGCTCAAAGAGGATTTTGTCACATTACCAGTTTGTCCACACTCCAGGAACATGGCATAAATTATTAGAACAACCTTCAAACCTCAGAATTTCTTCTGGAAGGAAAGATCACATTAAAAGACTTCCATTATACACACATATAAATAACACTTTGTCAGGGTGTGATGTTTGTATGATCACATCCGATCCCAGATCTTGGAATCTTCCAGGTGTGCAAGGCTGAGAATTCAAACGAAGATGTTATATTTTCTTGGCTAGAGATATAATTCAGGTAGTGTTTTATATATAAAATGCAAGCTCCATGTTCCACATCTATGCAGAAAAATCAGTTTCAGATGTAAGCTTCCAGCTTCTCAGAAGTTATAATATTCAGAAACCAGAAGAGACATTTTACTGTAGAAACAAACATGCTGATTAGAGGCTGCTACAACCTGCAGTCCTTTGCATTTTCCACCACACCCTCTTGACCTAGAATTACAAATGGCCAAAGTGAAGTTACAGACAAAAATACTTGTTGACAGTCCTTTCAGAGCACTACTGAGAGTGGCTTTTCTGATCTTCTGTTCCAGGAAGGGTTTCTTTCCACAGATACTGTTTTCAAACTCAGATCTACAATTACTTTCTCTCATCACTTTCAGACCTGGAAGTGATGTACCATTCCAAAGCTAAATACAGTAGGTTTCCATCTACTGTAAAGAAAAAAAAAAAAATGCCTGTTCTGTTATAGTGAAGTCAGTTTTCTGCTTTTTGAAGCAGGAGACAAAACTAGGTGGTGAAAAAAAAAATCTCCTCAGTTTGCATTGAAACAGTGAGGGAAAAAAATTGGGAACATTGCCTTTAATGATATTACCCTTAGTCTTCAGTGAAGCAAACACCTTGAGAGGAAAAGACTTTCTAACCAGGAAAAGCTACTGGTTTGCCCTTTATTGCTCTTAACACCAAAAGAGGCAGGAGGGATAATTCAACATGTTGACCACCTGCTGACCAACCAACCTCAAGGCAGCACAAGCAGCTGAATAGCAAAATGAACATTGCTCCTGGGGCAGGTGGCAGGTTACTGTTTTATTTGCAGGGTAGGGTAGGCATTTGTCAAAAAGTATTTCTTAGCAGAAGGGAAGCATCACAAATGCATCATGTTTGGAACCATTTCAAAAACATTTAAATAGGAAATACATGTCTTCATGAGGAACATCAGTGAGAATAAATCCTAGAGAAGATTACTGAATCAATGAGAGAAAATCCTGCCTTAGCAGAAACCTGTAAACCTCTGTGTTACATCACTGACCTTGCAGCACCCGAGGCTCCGTTTTTCATTATTTACCCACTTGTCATTTTGTGTACCCCACAATGAATACATTTGTTCACACTGCAAAAAAGAAGCCTGACTACTGAAATCACCATTCTTGAGCAGGTAGCTTGCAATATTAGCTGAAACCCCTATTTAACTGCTATTTATGCCTGTGTAGATGGCTCTCTCAAAGTCATCTGGGCAATGCTGCTTTCCATTTCTATTCATGGCAGTTACACTAATAGTAGCTCTAGGAAAACCTTCCAGCACAGAAAATACTCCAGAATAACAATGCATTTCTCCATCTGCAACACCACAAAGAGAGAAATTTTCTGCTTTAGCCACGGATTGCAAGGACTTCTAGCAATGGAGCATAGTGCTGGTACCTCCTCTGGTTTGCAGCTTCAGTGCACCATGTATTTGAGGTACAACTTCGTCGTGCAGACATTGCTGACTGCATCCACGCTGACTTTCTTGCCTGTTTGGGGTGCTAGTGCCCCTTTCACACTAGTACACATTAGCTCAGTTTGCAGAGGTTTTGATACTTGCAAACTGAATCCTGTTCTGAGGAAACCAAACCAGAAGCATATCAAGCCAGATGCACACCAGGCATGCTTTGCCCCTTAGGGAATTGTCCAAATCAGCAGTTAGTCTTTTGGCCAGTAATGAATTATTTGCATGGCAGGGGCATTTCATCCAGAGACTATGCTAAATCTAGTCCAGGGTAAAAAAAGTCTCCAAGCCACATATACTGCGGAATATGGGGCACTCAGCAGTAACTCTTTATCTACTCCTATGCTCCAAGTAACCCAGGATATGAACTGTGTAGGTCTTCCCAGGACAACCCAAGGTGCAATATCCCTTACCTGACTCTCTCTTCTTCAGCTTTTTTAAGCTCTGCATCCCGTTGCAACACCTTTGTTATGGCCTCTGCCTCCTCCTCTGTTAGGAAGCTTAGGTCAATCATCTTGTCGTGTGTGTAGGGGCTGATAAAGTGTCCAGGAAGATCTTAAATCCTGCAGAAGAGAATAACCTTGTGGTCCACTTTAAAGTTATAGCAGAAGAGGTTTTTTTCAGCAGACACTGAGAAAGCTGGATCAGGTTACACTCGTGTGTTTTAAAGAGCCACAAATGTTGCTTTCTTGCAGTAGAGTATGGGCATGCTTCCCTAGATGAGAAACTCTTCAAATGTTGCATTCCTGTTTGCCATTGTAATGCTGTCTTCTGAACTTGTCCTCTCAGCTCTGCTTTCTGGAATAACAGTCCAGTGACCCAGCATATCCAGTGTTAAAGAACATACAAAACATGCCCTAAAAGAGACAAGGAAGAACAAGCTGTAATATCAAGGATCAGGGAAGTAAATTATACATGCATCTTTAATTAAAAGAAACTAGTTTTTCAGTGTGATTAATCTACTTTGTGAAGTTCAAATGGTCACTTCAAGTGAAACCTGTTTTACAGGCCTCTTGAAAAAAGTGGCCATGAAAGTATATTCCTTTCCAATACGACAACTCACTCCCTAAAACACAGAATCAAGTATCATTTAAATGACCACATTTTAAAATAAGTGCATTTTAGGTTGTCCTTTAACTCAGCAGAACAATTGGAGGAGAAGGAAAGGGGGAGAAAAGACACAACCAAAAAGTAAATCAAAAACATTTACCACATTCAAAGTTAAAAACAAACAAACAAAAAAAAAACAAACAAAAAACACAAACCAAGCAAAAACTAAAATGAAACACACACATGTAGTCACATGCATTGTTGATATATTCAAGAGCACACAAGAAACCTGTGCCTATAGCTCTCATACAAAGATAGACAGGAGCCAGGTACCTTGGAAGAAAAATCCACAGGTGCTTGCCATTTTTGGCAAGTGACCTACCAGAACATAAGAACCACTCCATTAGGCCAAGACACTGAACTTTTGGACCCTACTCCACTCCTATCAAACTGTGTGCCTTGCCCTCCACACCCGTCTTCCCACTCTATGCCTTCAAAGACTCCTCTCCCCTTCCAAGGGATCAGAAAGGCAGCAGTCATCACAAGCCTTGGAGGAAAACCCTTGAGGCAGCTGTCAGAACCCTGCCAAATCTAACATGTTGCAGCAGTGAGAGGGGTGGAGGCTGGGAATGTGTTAGAGGAATTTGTATGCTCCAGTTCAATGCTTACAGAGCGTGTTCTCAAATTGGTGCAATGTCTCTTTCTGCAGGATGTTGTCTTCTATTTGTAACAAAAATGTGTATTGCTCATAAAAGCTTCTTGAATGCTTCTTGGAACTAAAAGCAACAGGCTTAAGACCTTATTTTCTCAGGATCCCGTCAAATGGAAAGTCTATAACAGATTTTGACCAAATTACTTTTTCCCACAGAACAGACAACACTCCTCACTGAAAGGTCAGGTACTAAGTCTGCAAAGTCAAGTTTCTTACAGTAAACCATTTAAATGTTCTAGAAGCTGCTGTTAGATGCCAGATGGAGTCAGAACTGCCACATCATTCTGACTAGTTACCTTGAGGCCAAAAGGAAGGGAACCATTTGAGTCATTTCCCCTTCCTTTGTACCAGTCTCTGCTTTGGTAAGGAAAAGTCGAGGTTATCTATGGTTGCCATAGGCTGCAATACAACTTAATTACAAGATACTAATGTAATTTTTGCTGACTATTTTACCACTAACAGTGCATAATTATGTCAGGAATACGATCACACATCGGCCCAGTCACTGTTCTGCAGAACATATGGAATAAACGTGAAATAATTTCTACATAACCATCTTGAGTATGTGGAATTAGAAGTTATGCAGTACAATGAAGCTCACTTCTTTAGCCAAACCAAACTCTGTCCACAAGCAGCAATTTAAAATACCATTTGCCTTGGTTTTATAGGCCATGTTTCCAGAGGACTACTCACAAGGCAATCCCAGCTGACAAAGACAAAAACCTCTTCTTCAAAAACAACTTCAGAGGAATAAAGGGGGGTGTGGGGCTGTGTGGAATCTGTTGTATCTAGCTTAGTGCCTCAGGGTTACAGCAGCATGGAGGTAATGAAGCCAGATAAAAAGAAAAAAAACAACAGCTTGACTTCAATGTAAGCCTCAAAAGCATCCCTTGTGACAAACCTGGTGAGAGACAGAGAAGCAGATGTTATGGGACAGGTCTCAATTTGGCAGTGACCATCACAACCCTTTAGGTTTGTATGTATCTGCCTCAGGCCCTTGCAGGCTGACAAACGAGTCATTGCACTTGCTCCCTGGCCACAGAGTTCAACCAGGAGATTAAAACAAGATAATGGCAGTGGTACTGCTCACAGGAAAACTTCATCTCTAAAGATATCATAATTTCTTACAGATGTGGAAGGCAGCTGCAGCCAGGTTAATGATCATCCCCCCCAAAACCTTCTGCACATGGACATGTTTGGCTGACATTTTTTCCTTCTCCATGATTCTCATTGGGATTTTATTCCATGAGATTGATATGACAGTATATCAAACAACCTGTCATCTGTTACTTTATATTTAGAAAGTGACAGTTTTACAATTTGGCAGAAGTAAAAAGTGCTCACTACAGAGCTATCAACAAACATTACAAACTTAAAATTCATTAAGGATCTACAACAGCACCCCTTCAGTTTATGAGAAGGTATGGATAACTGTTTTGACTATCAAGCAGAAACTTTTCAGACCATCTGATACATCTGTCAGCATCTGCAGTGCTAATCCAAAGCCTTAGATGGCATCTGCCCTACTGCCAACAGGCACAGAAGCTTATGTTGCAACCACAAAACCTGGACAGCTCTGAACTGAAATTATCAAGGACTTTTTTCATGTAAAACAGGCAAGTTTCCTGCCTTAGGTCAGTCAAGTCTTAAGAAAGTTGTTGTAGGAATGGTATCTTAACACATCTTTGTGTTTAAAGAGGGCTGAGAGAAGAGCATTATATTGTCTATCAATTAAAATAAATAAATAAAAGAAATAGTTGGACAACATTTAGAACACAAGTTTCAGGCTTCATTGATGTCACACAGTATACAAATTAATAGAACTAGGGGAAAGAGAACTTCAGTCCTCCCCAAATGAACAACAGCCTGCAAGGGCTGAGCATCCACAGGCAGTGGAAGCTCACAGCTGCACTGCTATGAAACTTCCCAAATACCATCATTCTCTAGAGCAGTTGCTGCAACTAAGGTTGCACTCCCACTTTGGTTTAAATCAAGTGCAAGATACCAGTTACCCCGGCAGGCTCAACCACTATTTTTTTCCATGGTTGATATCATACAATATGGTTCCACAGTTCACAAAGCTATGTTTTGCTAGGTTTACCATTCTTACTATGTCTGGCTTAACCGGAGCACATTCTCCTCTCAGCTCTTCAGAAAAGAATCCTATGTGAATTCTGCTCTACTGATCCACTTGCACATTCCCGTATTCAGGTTTACTTGGCATCACATAGTTTTACTCCCACACTAGGTTATGTTTTTAATCAAAAACTTCCCCAGTCTTGAGTAGCACAACTGAGATGCTTTAGGTTCCTTTTCAAAGGCAACAACATAATGCTTCAGTTAAGGCATGTCTGAGTACCTGAAAAACTGGTCACTGATCTCACTGAATACGCAGTTAGAAAAACCTAACAATAATCAGTCGGGTTCCCCCCACCTCCACCTTTAATGCATATCACCCATATAGTGCAAATACTATCACATTTCACTATGACAACAAGTCTTTAGTCACTGGAACCATGCCAGTCACAAACTGAAACCAGAGCAGTTTTCAGCCTCTACATAAACAAGAAGAAACCCTTTTTCTGTGTGTGGCATACTTGGCCAATCTCATGAGACCCGCTGATACGAGCTACTGCAAGGCTGTCTTTCTGCAAAAGCTTGTTAGCACTGATCCCAAGCACAGATGGTGAAAACTGTTGGCTTACAGTATAGCACCTGTTATCAAGACCTAAGGCTAATAAAAAAAAAAGCCTTCCTCCATTTCAAGTCACCCACTACCATCACCTCAAGCTCAATTCTTTTGATTTCTATCCGGACAATTTTTGCCCTTTCAAATTCCCTATATATGCCAAAAAAAAAAAAAAAAAAAGAAAAAAAAAAAAAAAAAGAAGCTTTGAGCCCCAAGTTTCAAGAAAAACAAAAAACCATAAAAAGAAAATTAAA
>JANHFX010021353.1:0-51716 GCA_027560015.1 Chloroceryle amazona | reverse complement strand
TGGATCAGGGGTTGGACTCGATGATCTTGGAGGTCTTTTCCAACCCAATCTATTCTATGATTCTATGATTCTATGACATCAATCACTCTTGCTCCTTGAAACTGTCCATTCCAGGAAGCTGCCATGGTTTTGGCAAGCCTGATGTAAGCCACCACTTGCAGCAGCAATGTGGACATCTCTCAGCTGCATGTTGTTGATGTTTTCAGGATGGTGCCACAAGGAGTGGGGTGAGCTCTTCGTGTCCCATCAAGGCTCAATGGTGGCACACTTGTGTCCGTAACTTGCCTGCAGGGCATGTGTGACACTGCAGTACCAGCCCCTTGTTCTGCACCAGCAACACTTTGAGCCTTCGCATGCCCCAGATAGAGCATTCCTTCTGCAGCTGACCCGAGGACTGCTGAACCAGAGAAGAAAAACACATTGTGACTTCAAACAGACCCAGCGCACTTACAGGATCTGGGGAGAAACCATTTTCTCCTCGGCATCACAAAGCCCTCACTGAGCTGCTGCCAAGCATGGCTTTTCCCCTCCTTCCTTGTGTCTCCAGGTGCAAAAGCCAAATGTTGTTCGCAGCCGTTGAAGCACACCCAGATGAAAAGGGTCTGCTGGGAGCATCCAGTTACACTGGAGATGGGCTCAGTGTGCTACACGTTTGAAGATTTGGAACCAGGATGGCACTGTGTAATCTGTTATAAATGTAAAAAAACTATTAAAATATCATGGGATGTAGAGATCCACAGAGCCTGTCTTGCTGCAGTAGAAAGAAACTGTAATCCTTCTGGAGCATATTGTCACCCTGATCTATCTTGTTTTAGGTGTATGCTGATTTGTTTGCCCCACAAAATACCAACCTGAGTTACCATTTTGGGGGCATCATCCAAACAAATGTGTGGACCATTATTGCACACATTAAACTCTACAGAAAAGGTGCAGAAGAAGGATGGTGCCAGACTGGCTTAGGAAAGACATCCAGGCAGGCAAGGTGCCATGTTTTGGAAAACCATCACACCACCATTAGCTTCAGTTCAAATGAAAGACCAAGAGAATAGGGACTGCAATTGATGTAAGCCTGCTCACCGCCTCCATATTTCTTCTCCTGTCTCGTCTCCACTTACATACCTAGAGTGATCAAAGAAAAGGGGAATGTCTCACCCCATCCCCATAACAGGCTTGGGACCAAGAAATTAAGAAATACTGATGAAAGACTGCCTGTAGCTATGTCTTGAAACTCTTCATGAAGAAGCTGTACAGTAAATTCATATCAGAGGTTGGTACCAGCTGTTGCTGACAGTCTTCCCTGGCTTTGGGAAGGGCTCTTTTGCTTGAGGATTTGCTCTTTTGGCTGAGGTGCTGGTGGACAAGGAAAGCACTCTTGTGCAAAGCAAAGCTTGAAGCAGAAGTGGTTTCAGGCAGGTTTGCATGGTGAACAAACGCTTTTCTGCGGTGCCATCACAGTGTTGCAACATCGCCACCTGTCTCTACGCTTCCACTGTGTTTGCATTTGGTTCATGGCTCCCCAGTCACTGCTAGCGCAGCTGGCTACAATGACTATTTTTATGTGTGGCTCTTCATGTCCTGTTGGATTTTGCTCCCATCCTCTCTCCAGTTTTCCATTTCCAGATCCAGGCTGTCATAGCCTGGCTTGTCTTACTGCGGCCAGTCAGTGGGATGCTGTAGACCGTGCCAGATAAAGCTGGTGGTTGCGCTCTTGTAAGGTTGACTGGAAGTAGAGGTTCAGTATCTTTCACATGGTACAGTCTGGAGGCTATGGAAGTCACCATCTTGTGTAACAGGACCATGTGTGAGGATCCTTTGGCCAGAAGAACAGTAGAAAAGGACTACCAGGTCCAGCCTGCAACAAGACATATGCCCCCATCAACCCTGAGACTGGGAAGAAGGCTTGGAGCCTTCTTTGCTCTCTTAGGAGAGTGCAAACCACGAGTGCGACCATCCCACTTTGTAAATGGGCTGTATCTTTTCAAAACAACTTAAAACCCAAGCCAGATCTGCTGCATTTCGAAAGTGGTGGCTGAAAACATGGAATTCACCCTGAATTAAAAAAGCTTTCAGGATCGGAGAAGTCAGATCAAGCAAAGTTCCTTTTTCATGGGCATCAAACCTTCAAAAGATCCTGTACGCGTCCCAGCTAGAATTTGTTGATGGCGATACATGGTGGTTGCCTAATTAGTGCTGGAAAAGTCTAACCCCTCATCATTATCCAGGCAAAGCAGGAGTAGATTAGCTGCTTAGTCCAAAGATCTGCCTCTGAGCTCAGGCAGTTTAAAGTCTGGCCAAGATCTGATGAAAGGGAGACCTAGGTGAGACAGGGCACAAGAGCTGGGCTGAGGGGCGAGCTATTGCAGTGGGGAAGGAGGCCTCTTGTTTGAAAGCAGGTTGCAGTTAGGCTGTTACATGTGCTGTTGGTTATTAACTGTTTTCCCGTATTAGAAAAACTCAGTTATCTTGAAAAAATATCAGTTTAGTGTTTCTTTGAGATCCCCATCTTCTGGAGTAATGTGATTGCAGGAGACACTCAAATTTCTTACCAAGGAAATATTTATACCTCTACAAAGGGCTCAGTTTCTAGAAGTTTGAATATTGAATAAGCTCTAAAGCCCCAGAAAATGGAAAGAAAAGCAAAATAAAAGGCAGTATTGCAGAGCAGGAGGCTGTCAGAAGAGCTTAGGTTCTGCCTGAAGCAGGCTGTGTCTTGCCAAAGGCCACAGTGATAGTGGTAGTGCAATGTCTCACTGTCCTACCTCTAACGCCAGACCTCCTGACACAGCTGGGAGAGCCAAAGGTGGCTGGCAGCAGAGAGACATAAACTTGTGCTCCTGGTGATAAAAATTCCCAAAGGCAACATGCAAAGTTTGGTGATTTGCATTTGAACTATCAGATAAAAATCCAGTGAAACTCTTCTTTCTTTCCAGGCATATCAAATGTTTCATCATTTTTGGCCTTTGTCTGGGATTACTCTTCCTGACGGGATTCTTCCATATGAAGAATGAAAATTACATGTAAGTAAAGCAGGACCAAGGTTGCATGGCTTTGTCTGCCCAGGGCAGCAAAGATCTGACCTGTGACACCTGCTTTAAGTCTCATGATGTTTAGGCAATGGAAGGACAGTGGCAAAAGTTAGGTCCTAGATCCACATTTGGGCAGGCAAAGAATCAAATTAGCTAAAGTTCAGCTCTTCAGGGCAAAGTCAGCCTTGTGGGAAAGGGGATTGAACTGAAGCCTCTTGGTAAGTGAGGAGCTGGAGACATACAAAATGATCCGACATCTGTGCCTGAGGGATCGGGCTTGTTTTGGTTAGTGCCTTGCACCAGCTGCAGGTGCAGTATCAGAAGGAGAACCTGCTCAGGTTTGGCTTTGCCAGGTCTCAGAGATGGGGTATGGCACTGGAGAAGCTGTTTTTCCCATCTGTTGCCTTCCTGCAGAATGTTGAAGAGCCACGAGAAGCTACTGGTACCTTCCACGCCTTGCCGTGCCAAGACTAATGTCATGTTCCTCAAGACCCACAAGACAGCGAGCAGCACTGTCCTGAACATCATGTTCAGGTTTGCGGAGAGGTACAACCTCACCGTTGCACTCCCAGCTGACCAGCTTGTCCACCTGGGCTACCCAAAGACCTTTCTGGCCCACTTTGTGGAGGATTTTCAATCCATAGGACAAAACTACAACATCATGTGCAACCACCTGCGGTTTAACCCCTCGGAGGTAAGAAAGAGCCACAACACCTTCTGAGAAACCTGACTGAACAAACAGTGCCTCCAGAGTAACAGCCTGTCTTCTTCCCCGCAAATAGGTGCAGAAGGTGATGCCAGTGAATACCTTCTACTTCTCCATCCTTAGGAATCCCATTCTTCTGCTGGAGTCTTCTTATATCTACTACAAAGATAATGTGCCTGCCTTCAGGATTTCCAGGGACGTGAATGAGTACCTGGCATCACCCATGAAGTTTTACCATCCGGCGGATTACAAGCAAAACATCTATGCCAGGAATATCATGTGGTTTGACTTTGGCTACGATAACAATGCAGAGGTCAACAAAAAGTACATCCAGGCAGTCTTGAAGGAGATTGAACAGAACTTCCACCTGATCTTGATAGCAGATTACTTTGATGAATCCATGATCCTCCTGAAGCATACTTTGTGCTGGGACCTGGATGATGTGGTTTACTTTA
This sequence comes from Chloroceryle amazona, assembly GCA_027560015.1. Classification (NCBI taxonomy): domain Eukaryota; kingdom Metazoa; phylum Chordata; class Aves; order Coraciiformes; family Cerylidae; genus Chloroceryle; species Chloroceryle amazona. The sequence goes on along the minus strand of JANHFX010021353.1, from coordinate 47,529 downwards.
AGCTCAATTCCAGAAGCCAGGACACTGTCCAGACCTTGACTCCAGAGAGTGTGGAGCAAATAAAAACATGGTGCTCGCTGGACTGGAAGCTCTACCTGCACTTCAATCAGAGCTTCTGGAGTAGAATTGAGGAGACCATAGGACTCAAGGAACTGGAGAAGGAGGTGAATGACCTGCGAATGAGACAGAAAGAGCTCATGGAGACCTGTCTCTCAGATCATGAGGCGGTGGGGAAGGATCACATCAAGAACAAAGCTCTCCTGCCTTTCCAGTCAGGGGCTGCAAATATCCTTGGGTACAACCTCAAAGAAGACTTAGACAACAGGACTCTGAGAACCTGCCAGAAAATGGTTATGCCAGAACTCCAGTACATGTCCTATCTTTACTCTCTTCAACACCCACAAAAGAATAGGAAGCAGCTAGGCTTGCCCTGGCAGTGGACCAGTTTCCAGGAGAATATGCAGCTCTCAACTCCCAACTAGGTCACCCAACAACCCACTGTGGTTTCCCACTGCTTTGCATCACCCCATTTCTGGCACGTGACTGGCCCACAGGACTCTTGCACATGAGGGGAAAGTGGGGGGTGTGTGTGCTTTGTTTGAGGCCACTGAGCTGGTGGTGGGCCCCTTTCTGGGGACCTTGAGTCAAAGGCTCTGCATTGGTCAGCCCCTGCATGGTCCCTTCTGCCCCCTCCCAGGCAGAGGGAACAGCCCACTGCTGCTGAGGGCTGGGCAAGCTTCCAGCTGGCTTAGATGTTCTCCCTCTTAATCATGGGTTTAATCATTGTGTTTGCATTCAGCTTTATTTAATAGCCATTATTACATCCTGGCTGATCACAGATCACTAGAGCAAGTCCTGTTTATTGTCATTTAAGGGAAAAAAGGGGAGGGGGAGGGAAATGAGGAGGAGAATGCAACACAGGGTCTGCCATTCAACAACATCCATGCTCAACATCTAACCACCCTGCAGTGCTGGGGCCACTTTTCAGGCAGGAGTCATGAGCTGGGCACATTGGCACGCAGCCTTTCCCCACTGGCATGTACAATGTCCCTCTCATGTGTGTAATGTGGTGCAGGGGGTCTCGCACCACATGTGACCACTCGGGGCTCCTCTAGGTGGGCCTGTTCTATGGCTTCAGCCTTCTCTCGAGGGCAAGGGTCCCTAGTCCTTGGGCATAGATGGTCCTTTGGGCTCAGCATCCCTGAAGCTCTTGATCAGCAGAGGCTTTATTGGTCTTCCCCCTTGCTGTGTTGGTCAAACTCTCCACCACTGATTAGAAGAGGGTGGAGTGAGGTATGGCTGCTGCTTCTTTAGTGCATGACCTCGTTATTGAAAGAGGTAATTAAACCTGCCTGGGACATCTTTGCTAGTTAGCCAGCACCCTGCTGGTGCTGGGAAGGTTTGTCAGAAGGATGGCAGCACCAAGCCCAACAGCTTTTGTTAATGATTGCCCATTGCTGGTTTTCAATGCACCCACCATCACCAATGGTGCAATATTTCAAAGCTTAGCCGGTATGTCCTTCCACTTGCACCAGTCAGGGTGGCAGCAGGGACCTGGATGGCATGACTGGGATAATGGATCCTGGGTTCCTTGGCTTGTAGCTTCATCTCGGGGGTGAAGCTAGCTGGGCAGCATCTCATCCGAGGAAGCAGGAGAGGTGCTCTCAGAGGGGAGTGGAGTGAGAAGCAAAGCCGGGATTTTCCTCAGCTTCTTTTAAACCTATCAGGTAGCCAGGGAAGCCAGCCAAGGCAAGGGTTAACCTCCTGGAATGCAGCCTGTGCCCCTCTGCAACCCCTGTGTCATACAACAGGAGCAACAAAAGATTAACAGCACCTTCATGGTTTTCTGCTCCAGTAACTAGTTAAAATTAACCAGGTTTAGGAGGCATTTGTCACTAGCCAGTGGGAGGAGATGGCAGCCACACCTGTTCAGCCTCAGCAATCCCTGGGGGCCTTTCCCAGCCAATTCTGCAGCCTGAGCCTGAGCTTTCGCCTTGGAGCTTCTGATCAGTGACTTGCATGAGTTTTGTTAACCCCTTTCAGCTAAGATGCTGATGGGGCTGGAGTGTAAGTATAAAAATAATTCCTTAACAGCTGACCTGTGTGTGGGTGAAGGTCCTGGGAAGGCTGGGACCCTCTAGACTGCAGCCCACAGGCTATTGAGCTCACAGCTGGGATGTACCATGGTGAATGGTTGCAGAACCTGGGCAGGAAGGTCTGGCCTTTTCCAGTGGGTGGGAGGAGGGAAACCAAGGTAGGAAATACATCCAGCTCCCCCCTGCCCCACAGCTCCGTTTGTGTCCTGGCTCTGCCCAGGCTGATAATGGTGCCTTTGTGCTGCCCAGCACTGCACGAGTGACTGTCACTGCTGACTCAGGGCTTTGTCCCGGCCCCCATGCTGCGGGAGCCCTGTGACCATTGGTGGGGGGACCCTACAAGGGGAGGGTGGCAGTGAAGCAGCGAGGTGACGGATTCTGCAGAAAGCCGATGGCTGCAGAAGCTGGTGTTACCCCGTGGTGGGGGCGAGGGACAGAGGGGACACCCCCAGCTGAGCAGGACCTGGTGAGTGCCTTTGCTTTCTCCATAGGGTGATCATTAAAACACGGGTGAAAGTTGCCCTCAGCTACTCCAGCTGCACTCTGGAGTGGGATGCACATCTCCTTCTGCAGTGATAACCTGGGACACCTAACCTGGGGACAGTTGATGGCAGCAGCACTCCTGCTGTCCCCAGAGGAAGGTGGTCTCACCGGGCTGCTGCAGGCACAGCTTGGCCAGGGCCCATGTGGTTCATGTCCTGCACCCAAGGTTTCCCCTGCAGAGGAGGGGGAAAGTAGGAGCTGGATGGGTCTGCTGTATGGGAGGCACCAGAAGCGCAGGACAAAATGCTCCCTGACCCCATTGCAAGGAACCTGGGCTGTTCCTGGGGTCTTTGCCATGCGGAGATGGGCTCTGCTCCCCCAACACCCTCTTGACCATATTCTCTAGACCCTTCACCAGCTTTGTTGCCTTTCTTTGGACACACTCCAGTGAAGCTGGTGAGGGGTCTAGAACACAAATCTTATGAGGAGCGGCTGAGGGAGCTGGGGTTGTTCAGCCTGGAGAAAAGGAGGCTCAGGGGAGACCTTCTCACTCTCTACAACTACATGAAAAAAGTTGTAACAAGGTGAGGGGTTGATCTGTTCTCCCAGGTAACAAGCGATGGGACAAGAGGAAATGGCCTCAAGTTGCACCAGGGGAGGTTTAGGTTGGATATTAGGTAAAATTCTATGATTCTATGAAAATTTCTTCATAGAAAAGGTTGTAAAGCCTGGAACAGGCTGCCCAGGAAAGTGGTTGAGTCCCCATCCCTGGAGGTATTTGAAAGACATGTAGATGTGGTGCTGAGTGGTATGGTTTAGTGGTTACCTAGCAGTGCTGAGTTAACAGTTGGACTTGATTTTTTTTCCAACCAGAAGAATTCTACGATTCTGTGACAGTGGTAGTGGGGATCCGCAGGTCTCAGCCTCCCTTTCGCTGACTGCCTTCAGTTTTCAAGAAGCCCTGTTAGAACAGCATCTTGTGGATCAATTTAATTTTATTTCAGGGTAGCCCAGGTCAGTCTTGTCGGTGTTACCCAAAATCCTATCTGACCTTTGAGCAGCAGTGACTTGCCACTGCAGGAGTGCATGTTCATCCCTTTTCAACCCCAACCCTGCTTGTAGTCACCTGCCATGCAGCCTGTGCTCCTGCATGGTTCCCCAAGCCCACCAACCCAGACCCTTCTAAGAACAACCTAGCTCCCAGCATGCACCCCCAGTCATGGCCAGCAGCCAGTTGTCCTCACTCCATCAATCCACCAGGGTGGGGCCGTGTCTTGCTGCCACAAATGCCATGGGCTCCCGGCACTTCCCTGCCCGGACTGTGCTCTTTGAGAAGGAGTCCAATGGTGTCACGTACCGTGTGCCTGCTCTGCTCTACCTGCCCTGCGTGGCCAAGCTGCTGGCTTTTGCGGAGGAGCGGCTGAGCGCTGACGATGCCCACGCCAACCTGCTGGTGCTCCGACGTGGCACCATCTACAGGAGCTACGTGGAGGTGGGATAGGGGATGCACCTGGGGTTGGGGGACACATGCTGGTCTGGGGGGCACAGGGATAGCTGGGTGATTATCCCACACGGCTTCTGCATAGCATAGCCAAGCTCCTGGAGGCACCTGCATGGGGTGGGGAGGCTGGGTCAGCTGATGGGGAGTGGTCCTCAACCCTCTCCTCCTCCTTGGGCAGTGGGAAGACATGCGTGTGCTGGAGACAGCAACACTGCAGCATCACCGGTCGATGAACCCCTGCCCACTCTACGATGAGTTCACTGGTACCCTCTTCCTTTTCTTCATCACGGTGCTGGGCAGGACGCCAGAAGCCTATCAGATCGTCACCGGCCAAAATGTCACTCGCCTCTGCTGTGTCACCAGCACTGACCAGGGCCAGAGCTGGAGCACGGCCATGGACCTGACACAACAGGTCATTGGCAGGGCCATCAAAGGTAGCACATCAGAGAGGGGCAATGAGGGGGGATGACAGGTAGTAAGAGGGTGACCATAGGTTTTGGCTTTCTGGAGCCACCCGTGGTGTGGCTGGAGGTGGAGTCAGGGTAGGAAGCCCACAAGCAGCAAAGAGATGGGGTAGGAGAGGACCTCAAGCAGAGGGGAGAGGGGATGGAGGGAGTATCTCTATTGCTCTCATGGGGGGAGAGAAGGACCATGTGTGAGGACACCCAGACAGCAATTGGCATTTGTTTGGCTAGGCTGGGGGGGATGCCTTGGAGATCCTTCCATGTTAGGCATGGCAGGGGCTCCATGGAGGCCACTCTTCACCTTTATCTCATCTCTGCTCCCCAGACTGGGCAACATTCGCGCTGGGACCCGGGCATGGGATCCAGCTGCGGTCCGGCCGGCTGCTGGTGCCTGCCTACAGCTACCACATTGACTGCAAGGAGTGCTTCGGACAGCTCTGCAAGACCACCCCTCATTCCTTTGTTTTCTACAGTGATGACCACGGCCAGGCCTGGCGCTTTGGAGAGTTTATTCCCAACCTGCAGACTGGTGAGTGCCAGCTGGTCTCAGTGGATGAGGAGGATGGCTCCAATGTCCTCTACTGCAATGCTCGCAGCCCCTTGGGCTTCAGGGTCCAAGCCCTCAGCACAGATGACGGGGCTGTCTTTCACGGGGGGCAGCTGGTCCAGAGGCTGGTTGAGCCCCCTCATGGCTGTCACGGCAGTGTCATTGGTTTCCCTGCACCTTTTGTGTATGTCCCAGCCACCTCGCAAGACCCTGTGATGCCCCTCCGGGGCTCAGTTCAACGGCTGCCCTCTGGGATGCTCCCGGGGTTTTGGTCCCTGCCCACCCAGCAGGCAGCAGGTGATGAGCTGCCTGCCATGGCTACCAGCAGCCACCGTGAGCCAGCCAAACCGGAGGAGGGCTGTCCTACCCCAGGGCATCACAGCCATGACATCACTTTGGTCCAAGGGGACCCTGCAGTGATCCCCAGCCCTGCCTTCTTCCAAGCACCAACGTGGGTCCTCTACTCCCACCCCACCAGCTCTATGTCACGGATCAACATGGGAGTTCACCTGAGCACGTTCCCCAGGGATGTGGAGAGCTGGACCGAGCCGTGGGTGATCTACGAGGGTCCAAGTGCTTACTCAGACCTGGCTTACATGGAGTTGCCCTACAATGAGGCCTCCATCGCTGGTGGCCCAGCCATTGCTTTTGCCTGCCTCTATGAGAACGGCACACGGTCACCCTATGAGCAGATCTCCTTCAGCATGTTCACGCTGCACGATGTTCTCCAGAACATCCCACTGACAGCCACTGCTCCTCAGCAGGCCAGTGGCCCCCCACGCCGCAGGAAGTGGGGAAGAAGGAGCTGCCTTGTCTCCTAGTGCCTCCCCAGATGAGCTTCCCCTGGTCCCCCAGCACCAGACTCCAAGGCACCCAAGAACCCAGAGCACTGGGACATTCACAGCCCGAGGGTCTTCTGCTGGACAGCACAGCTGACATCACAGAGGGCATACACTGCCATTCCCAAACTGGCTTTTATTTCATTTTTATTGCTATTTTTTAATTATATAGTTGGTTGAGCATGGAGGGTTGTTCCATCAGCCCAGCCCCAGGCTCCTTTCTGAGCTCATGAGCCACATCATGAAATACAGAATGGGGACAACTGCAGCACTGCAGAGGAGAAGGCAGCCAGGGGCAGCCCCTGCCACACGTGAATCCCAGGTCAGCTGGACCATACCGGATACTACCACTGTGCTCCAAGGATTTTCCTCCTTTAGTCATACATTTTTTTAGTTGCTTCTTTTAATTATGCTGCTCCAGCCAATTCCTCTTTTTCTCTGTGGTCTCTCCGAAGTTGTTGTGCTGGTTTAGTCTGGGGCTGGGTTACTTCTCTTCACAGTAGCTGGTAGGGGGCTGTGTTTTGGATTTGTGCTGGAAACAGCATTGGCAACAGAGGGATGTGATTGTTCATTACGCCGGAGCAGTGCTAACACAGAGTTAAGGACTCCTCTGCTCCTCACACCACCCAGCCAGCGAGCAGACTGCAGTTGCACAGACATCTGGGAGCAGACAGAGCCAGGACAGCTGACCCCAAGTGACCAAAGGGGTGGTCTGGACCCTAGGAGGGAGGTTGCTGCTCAGGGACTGGCTGGACTTGGCAATTGTTCACATTTGCCTCACTTGTCTTTCTGGGGTTTTATTTCTGTTATTTTCTTTTCCATTACAATTTGCTGTTTGTTTGGTTTGTTGGTTTTTTTTTTTATTATCTTACTTGATTTCAATTATTAAACTGTTTTTTTCTCAATCCATGAGTTTTCTCACTTTTACCCTTCCAGGTCTCTTCCCCCTCATCCAGCTGGGGGGAGGAGTGAGTGGGTGAACAGCTGTGTGGTGCCTTGTTGCCATCTGGGGTTAAACTGCAACAATTGCCCTTAGTTACTGGTAAATTTGGATAATTGCTGGCTTGGTTTTTTTTAAGCTACTTTTCTCTGAACCTTATCAGTCTGGGGGCAAACATCCTCCCAGCACAGGCAGGTTCGGTCTGTACCCACACTCAGTCCCTGTAAAGGTTTAGGGGATGAGGACCCGGGGATGTGGGACCCACTGAAGCCAGTGACAGCACCTGTCAGTGCAGTGCAGGTGGTGTGATGGGGTCCTGGGCCAGTGGGGAGGAGCAGCTGTCCCTAACATTTGCTGCATGCCCATGGGGGTGTGTGGGTGAATTTTTGGTGGGCTACACCTCAGTTCCAGTACTGCCTCCCCCAGTACAACTCCATCCAAGTCCTCCAGCTGGAGTCCAGCTCAGCTTCTCTGGTCTCCTTTGCCTCTCCTGCCCCACGCAGGAGACAGCCACCAATGCAAGCTGCCCTAAATACAGCTTGATTAACAAAAACAAGCCCATGGTCCAGCTCTTATCTCTGCAAATACCCTCATGTCACAGTTTGCCGATAAGGAGTGACTGGGGAAGCCCTTGGGCTTGTGCTGGGATGCCAGCAGCCAGGTCCTCACCCCTCACCGGGCTGGTTTCCAACCCCAAATGGCTGCCAGCCCCAAGAGCATCTGCTCCAGGAAGAAGGAAGAGGTATCACCCTATCATGCAATGGAGGGCTCTGCACGGGGACAACCCTTTGCACGCTTACCCCACAGACCTGCTTTGACATCTCATGGGGGCTGGGGCGACTGTCCCCCATGGGGGATTCTGTCCATCATGCACAGGGCTTTTGGACGAGGATGGTATCACAGTTCCTGGTATATTCCCACCATGGTATTTGCTACTGGCCAAGGGACACACAGGGATGATACATCCTCCAAGTACCAGCCTCCTGGCACCGCTGCAGGTCCCTACTTCCCCTCGCAAAAGCCACAGAGGCACCCGATGCAGCCATTGAGGATCTGGAGGGAGGCCAGTACCATCTCAGAGGCACTGGCTAGAAGGAGGAGGGAGAAGAGGACAACATTCCAGGCCACAATGCCCTCTGGCTCAAGGCAGATGCTCCAGGTGTGACGATCATGCAGATAATTCTCTGTCCTGCATGACAGGGAAAGGAGGAGATGCAAGATGATGCCCTGCAGCAGGTCAGGATTCACATCACTTTCTGTCATGGCAGTGTGCCCCAGATGCCCTGCCCATCCCAGGGACAAGCAGGGTGATGAAGATGGGAGGCACCATGTACAAAGCCACAGAAGGTGAGGACTGCTTTAGCTAGGCAAGGTCATGCATCACCACCAGCAAGCCCACCCACCATAAATAACACCAACTTAATTAGCAGCAGGCTGACAAGGCAGCACCACCCACTGAACCCTCCCGCCTCACCTTATGTCAGGCTCCTGGCCACCAGCATCCAGGAAGGGGTAACCCCAGTGGGTGCCATGCCCATGGCCATGCTCAGTGGCATTGTAGAAGCAGAGGGGTCCGTTGGTCAAACCCACCCCAGAGAGAATGAAGCAGGCAGCAGCACCCAGGAGCGCCAACTTGGAGAGCACAGCAGAGATGAAAGCCTGTAGACAGCACCCAGGAAGGGAGATGGGGAGGAACCAAAACTCAGGCGGGTTCCAAAACATGGCTGCATGTTATCATCAGAGTTTGGTAAGGGGGCAAAATTCCCATCCCCTTCACCCCAAGGGGCTCCACTCCTGGGGAGCCTAGGATGGAGCTATCACTGGGCTGTCTCAAATGGGGCAGAAGCAGGCAGAGTTGGTAGAGACGGGGAGCTGCCACATGAAGGGTGGTGGGGCAGAGCCCAGCATGCTTGGGAAGCCTCGTCCTCTGGGGAGGTTACAGAATGCAGCATCCCACCATGGGGACATGGGAGAGGGGGCACCCTGCCACAACCCACCATGGGAGAGAGGCCACCCACCACATCCCACTGCAGTGCTATGGGAGAGGGACACCCTGCCACATCCCACTCTGGGGCCACCCACCACATCCCACCACACGTTGCTTGGGACTGCTTTTGCACAGGGGTCCCGGAACTGCCTTACGTTGCGACGGGTGCCACAGTCAGAGCAGCCAGCACATCGCCACCCCACTGCTGTGATGTGAGTCGCTGCCAGCATCACCTGCAGGAAGGAAAAAGCAAGCTGGAAGACAAAGGGGAGCCACCTGTTCCATCCTTTCATCTTGGCTCTACAGCCACATAAGGAAGGATGCTGTGCAAACCATGGTACTCACAGTGATGCCACCTCCCCAGATGCCTGGCATGGCCTTGGCATGCTGGCTGATGTGCCCCTCCATCAGGTACTTTGATGCCCCACCAGGGAAGAGCAGGAGGATGTTGGCTGCTATGGAGAGCGTGCCCAGCACCAGCAGGGAGGGACCCAAAATCCGGCTGCACTTCCCCACACACATAGCCACCCTGCACAGGGATAGGGAGGAAGAGGAAGAAAGGAAGGAGACCAACCACCACGACTTGGTTTGACTTAGAGTGCTTACAGTGAGTAGCAGGGAGCCAGGAAAGGGGTGAAATCCTTGGATAAGGACTTGCGAAAGTGCATCAGTCTGCAAACAAATCCAGCAGCAACTCGGTTCTCATCATGCACTAATGCTATCATAAATCGAGTGTGCTGAAACTAATTAATTAAGAACAGGTTATCACCTATCCTCACAGGCAAGCCATCCGACTGCACTAGCATTTTAATTTCACCTAGAAAGTCCCTGCTCATCTCCAAGTGATACCTTGTCAAAAATAAGCTCTCCCTCTTCTGTACCTGCAAGACAGGGGTTGTCCCACAGCTGCTCTGGGACAACTGAAAACAACTGGGTTTGCTGTTGTCCCAGCTTCCTAGTTTTCTTCTAGTCAGTGCTTCAGGTTGGTTTTATGCATCTTCCTCTTTCCCGATGACTCCCGATGACTTGCACAAGCTCCCTGAATTGAGCTTCTTCTTGCACTGGCTGATTTATTTCAGGCTCACCCTGGCTTTGAAGAATGAGCAGGCATCTCGTAGTTGTTTCCATGGGAAGAGTTGCCTCAGACCTCCCTCATGCGTGGCATCAGCAATGGGGAGGAGCGGCTCAGGCTGCAAGTTCAGCCCCAGCAAATCCTGAGAGGGCAGCAGGCAGCAGCTGAACTGGGCTTCACATCACTTGAACCTGCTAAGGACCAGCCACACCGGTCCCAGTAGGCTGCTGGGTGTCAGGGAAGGCTGAATGTGGAGGAACAGGGCTGCAAAGCCCTGCTGCATGGAGAGGGAATCAAACCAAGAAGCACACTGAGGACCACAAACTCCACTCATCCTGGAGCTTCACCTCCCTTTTGCTTTCTATCCTCCCTGCCTTAGTTATAAGGAATTTAGGGCCTCTTGCCCCCATTGTGGTCCCACTTGCAGTTCAAGGATTGAGTATGGTTGTTTCCCCAGAACCACAAGCATCCAGGGTTGAATCCCACCTCCTCACTTTAAAGGACCTTCCAGAATAGCTCTTGCTCCTCTGAAGCTCACAGCATGGGTTGCTTTCACCAGCCAGAGGCTTTTGTGGTCTCCCACTAACCTCTCAAAGGTCTCCTTCCCCTCCACCACTGCCCTCTTTGGGGAAGGCAGGAGGTCTCCATCTCCCAGGAAGCTCTCCACAGCTTGCTGTTCCCCCACTGCTACGCTTGAGACAGAAGCAAGTTTGCATTAGCTGCTTTCTACCTCGGCCAACACAGACTTGTCTAAGCCCCTCTGTAAGGGAAGGCAAAGCAAAAGTGCAGCTGAACCGATCTCAAAAGAAAGGCTCCCTCTCTGCCAGCACATTTCCACAGGAAGGAGATTCAAGCAAAGGCCAGGGAAGCAAAGGCCAGGGAACCTGTCCTCCCACCTCCGCAACTTACCTGGGAGCAATGCCACGTGGAGCCAGCAGCATCCACCCTTTGGATGAGCTCTGTCCTGGAGTCATCACCCATGAGTGACTATTTATGGTGCCCCAGCGTGTTCCACGTCTTCCTCCTCCACCCTGAGGTCCACCCACCTCATCAGTCATGATCCTTCCTTCTCCCCAACAACCGTGTCTCAAAAGGAAGAATGACTGTCCTGTCTGAATGAGCCAGCCTCTGCCGGCATCACAGCTGATCCACCTATTCAGTTGTGCCCCCTTTCCCTGGCAAAAGCCCCAAGCCCACCAAAACATGCACAACTTCAGATTTTAAGACTTCTGCTGCATCTGCCCTAAATGCCTTGACCATTACCTGACCATAGCAAACACCATTTCTCATGGAACCACCTGCAATGTCTATGTAGGGTGAACACTTTCCTCTCTCTGCAGACCACTTCAAACACTATAATTTTTTACCATGAGTCTATGTGCTCCACCAAGGGCTTCTTCCATCACATTTCACCTTATTTTCCTCATTGGGCAAGAGCTTTGTGAGAGGATGCTGAACAGTTCATTTGTCTCTTCTCATTTTTACCCACAGAAGAGCGCACACTATTTTAACAAAAGCATCTAAATAAATATTCTTATGTCTCAGATGGTCCCTATCTCCTGCCCTTTGCTTCCCTGCAGACTGTCCAGCTTTTCCTCCAGGTATTGAGCATACCACCATTATCTCACATCTTGGTGATAACACGGAAAGAAAGTTTATTTCTGGATACCTTAATTGCAAGTTATCAGACACCAGCATTTCAAAGTTCTATCTGGGGTGCCCACGTCTGGCAGTTAGCCTGCAATGGATGAGCTCCTCTTCTGCGCCCACAGAGAAGGTCTGACAGCAGCAGCTCCAAGACAGGAATAAGACCAGTAACACATGACCTCCATATCTGAGAACAGGAGAAGGGGAAGCTGTAGTATAAAAGATGGTAAAAATAGGGCAGTTTTTCTAGCAGAAGAGTTGTGGGCAGCACAAGCAAAGAGGAGAATTGCTCATGAGCTGTACAGACAACAATCTTCTCAAAGAAGAGTTTGGAGAAGGTTCCTATTCCCATGTGTTCATCATGAGGACCTGAGGCACATCAGCTGCTTCAGACACGGGCTTCCCTGTCTGCCACAGCCACAGGAGACAAAGCATAAGTGCAGCTGTCTTACAGCCCTGATACTGTCTTGCTCTGATATAATAAATAAATTAAAACAAGGCAGCTAGAGTGTTACCTTTCAGTTTATAACCCACCTTTCTCCACTTAAGGTAACACACAAGTAGCATTTGCCAGCACGTTTCAGAGTGGCTTTTCCTGCTTTCAAATCAGTAATAAGTACAGGGCTGTTGGGAATACAAAATCTGCTCTAAACACAGCATGCCACTGTTTGTTGGAAGAAATAGAAATTGGGGTTGGAGACCTGGAGTGCCACATGGAAAAAGATGAACGGGTGAGGCTGGGTAACATCAGCCAATTCCATTTTTCTAGGAAAAATGAGAAGAGCAGATTATCTGATTAATCCTCTGAAAGGAAAATTCATTTGCACCAGCACGTAAATCCCCATTTTGTTCTTAAGACAAAGAGGTTTCTAAAAAACAGACAGCAGCAAAGGCAAACGCATGTATTCGCAGCCGGCTGCTGAGAGTAATCCAATTTTTCTTCCTCTCTCTTTTTTAGAAAGAGAGGAAGTATTTGGAAGAAAATGTGTTGCAACCTCATCCTGTGCCCTTTTCTACGTCACAGCAAACTGAGCTTCCTACATTGTCCCACACATGATCTGGTCAATCATCCCCACAGAAAACCCCATGCCATTCAGAGTGAAGCTTCAGGGTGAATCTTTTCCCCAAGATCACTGATCTTCCCCTTACACCCACTCCAGCTCAAGTCTGCAATAGTAATTAATAAAAAGTTAATTTCAACCCTGCACAACTTCCCAAGCACCATGAGCAGTTGCACGCCTCCCTTCCTCACATGAGGACTTCATTATGAAAGTGTCAGCATGGCAATTATGAGCAAGTAACTTGCTGCCAAGTCACTCAGCCGCAGTGCTGCCAAACGTGGTCCCATGCAAAGTCCATTCTGGCTCTGCAAGTTCCTCCTGCTAACTCATCCTCTGGCTCCAGACCACAGCTGAAGGGATGCCAGCCACTTTCATCCCAATTGTTTTGCTTTATCCCATCACACTTCAAGGACTCTCTTGTCCACAGTTTCCCCCCCCTTCGGCTTTTTGCTTCCCCAGATTCCTCTGGGGCTGTGGAAATTGTACAATAGGATGGTGTTTGAGAGTGGTTTAGCTTCAAGGAAAATAAGAGGCTGAGTTAAGTTTGAATTGGCGAGATTGAACCATTCTATGCTAAACCAACCTCCATCGGGGTCCTGTCCAGCATGTGGTCTCTCCCACTCCTCTCTGGGGCATCTGCAAACCTATTTCTGCCACTAGGTAGCTAAGACTTCTCCAAAGTCACGTGTGGGGATGTTCACTGCCAACAGTGATTGCCTTAGACAAGCCCTGCAGTTTGTGGCTAGAACAGAGACTGAGTAAATACCAACATGATGCTCTAGACAACATGGCATTTGCTTCAGCTTCCTTATAAATTTCTCCTGATACAGTACTTCAGATGAAATAAACCAACCCAGTTAAAAGTTGGAAGGATTCTGCAGAAAGGAAAAATAAATTAAAACCAGGAGGTACCTTGAGTCTGCCCTGTAGCATCTTGACCTACAGACTGTGATGAAAAAATATTTCCAACTCAGTTGGAATGGAATTTTCCTAAACTGCATGAAAAGATGAGGCCATTTTCCAGCCTTGAGAGGCACAAAACCAAATCTTCACCACAGAAACTGGAAATGTCCAGTTAACATAGTGAGGAGAGGTGCACACACCAAAAACCAAAGAGCAATTCACTTCGAAGATACCCCTAGAAAGGTGGCCGGAACAACAGCCCTCTCCTGAGCTCCTCTGGAGGTCAGTGCCTCATGGAAGGGTGCTAACCATAGAACTTGGACAACCTCCCTTGAGAAAGCTTTGCATTTGGATAAGCCAAGCATATTTGCCCTCCTCTTCAAGGCATGCTGGAAATGAGTCACAATGACCACCGGTTGAAGATTTTAGCATGACTGTTGGCACAGTCAGTCACTCTATTCCATAACTTTTTGGAGAGTTCAAACAGGGCAAGACTGGAGCAGTGACTTAGTGTTTCAGTGGAGACTCACCTAGAGTCAAGAACATGAGAATGACCTGACAACAGTCTCTTAAGCTTTTGTTTGCCCACTTTATCTGCTAAGTACTTGTCTGGAAGGGACTCTGCTCATCAGCAGTTCATGTGAGACAATTACAGGAACATCCCAGGGAGCCCAAAAGACAAGTGCAGAAATTAGAGGCTCTGGTCTCGATAACCTCTCCCAGGACATTGACAGTTCAGAACAGAAAGACATTTTCTCTGTTCTTCCAGTGGGAAGAATGGAAAATCCTACCTCTGCCTCTTTTCAATAATTTTCATAAGGGTATTTTTTCTATCAAAGTACCAAAAGTTTGTCTCACTTCAAGATTTATTTATTTTTTAACTTCTAGAATGGACTGAAGCTTTCCCAGGCTAAGCAAGTAGCTCAGTGTAATCAACAATACCCTACCAGCAGCAACTGGATGCCTTCTACTGAAGTCAGTTACTTATTTGTATTTATTAGCAGACACTACATTGCAAACGGGCTTCAAAATGAGGCAAGCCCTGTCCTTGCTGGGTGGGTAGACCTGGAGCTAGTATCTAAAATAACACACATTTGGACTGCTGCAGCTTCTACTACTTATTTTGTACAGAGAGTCAACACCAATGAAAGCTGCTACAGCCAGGACAGGAGTATCATAAACTTGCCAGAGGTTCAACAGAAGCTATGGCACCTGGATTTATCCTGACAAGTTGAGATTCACAGACCAGGAGGCAAAGGAAAAAAGAAAAGCACCCAATCTGATCATTTTACTAAGAAGTTGGATACACATAGATAAGGAACTGAGATCAATTTTCTTTCCTTCTACCCCAATAACATTAAGGAAAAATGCACGGACAGACTTTCATTAGAACTAAACCAACAACAAACCAAACAAACACACACACACACCCCCCAAAGTATCAACCAATCAAAAACCGGGAGATCCAGAAAGTTACTGAAAAGAGTTTGTTTTATTTCCAGGATCAAATATTACAATAGGACATTTACATATATTTATAAAAAAATGCAGCAGTTGTGTATATAGATCAGAGGTTTCCTTGAGTTTGGTCCCTCCCAGCATGGTGAGCTGAAATCTTCTGAATGAATCCTCTCCCTCCTCCCACATGAAGTCACCATCATTGAAGAAGAAGCTGACTACCATAAAAACTGACAGAGTCATAATTTTGAAACCGTAAGTTCACCAATTAGAAGAAAGAGTCTCATTTTAAAAAAATCCTCTATCCTATTGTCTGGTGTCTCTCGAGGCACCACATCTCTGAGTTTTACCTAGCTGCTCTTCATATAAATCTGTTCTATAAAATAGCACCTCATCACCCTGCTCCATGACTATCTATCCTTCTACACCTTAGAATCTCAGCACCATTTAACAAACAGTTACAAAATGACTTCTCTGTACTGCAGACACTCACAGTAGAGACAGCGACCAAATCCCGAACTTCTGCAATCACTCAAAATATACCCATGTAAACCAACAGAAGATAAAACTGAGGCAAGTCGGGGCTCTGATGTAAAGTGCCACATTCTCCTACTAAAAACGCGCGTGTGTGTGTGTATGTATATACATATGGCTATAGTTATTGGGAGTGGACAGACAGTAAGCGTATCACAACAAGAGGAGACTGGAATAAAAGTCATCCCACACAACATCACAGGAAGGGTATCCATTAACCTCACTGACTCAGGAGCAGAGAGCAGAGTGTAACTGAACTGTGGTACCACCTTGGACTCGGACAGAGAACACCTCAGCAAGACTGTCTTTGCAGAATGTCAACCAAGAGACCGCAACAGCTGGTCATCAGAAGTGTTAGATCAACTCCAAACATGTGACTACATATATTTCCAACAGGAAAGGTCGTCAATATAGGGCTCAAAACACGAGTTTTGATTTGCTTTTAAAACAGAGCTGTTCAATTAATAGAAAATAACTTCTGTTAAATAAATAGAAAGGGTGGGGGAAATGAGAGGCTGCAATCAAATCTACCACATCAGCTAGACAAGGCAGACCCAGTCTTAAGGGACTGAGACTGCGTACTTCACCTATCTAAAGCATCTCTCTCTCTACCCCTTTCCCTCTTGGGATACAGGACTACCTATTTTTTTTACTAGTTTGACTAAAAAGAAATGGAACAAGACAGAAGTAGTGACATTTACTAAAAATAAAAAGTAATAAATGCCTGAAATTACGTGCCTCTGCTCGTTGGCACCAATGTTCCCACCCAGGTCTCTTATGTTACCTGTTTCTTCACAAAATTTAGAAATAAATGCACAGACATTACATTTTAAGCATCTCTGCAGCATTTGGTACACAGCCCAAGTGATACCTTGCCCCAAAAGAAAACTGCTTTTAGTTCAGCCCTTGTAGCTCTTCAGTCCCTGCAAAGAAGCTCACTTCTCCAGCGTGAACTGACTCAAAAAGCCAGGATTCTGCATCCCAGCTCCTCTCCGAGGTGAGGAGCATTCAGATCTGTCATTAGCTGCCCACACAAGCTGCAAACCACAAACCATCGTGCCTTCTGCTACAGGGCAGCTGTGTTCAAAGACCTCCTGCACAGAGATGAGACTTCTAGGTTCTGAGGATACTGACTTTTCTTTCTAGTCCTTTGAAGAAGCTTTTCCACCAAGCCATCAAGAACTCCAATATACTCAAATGGATCTGAAGGTGTAGTGAACAGGAGAGCACACAATTATGTGGAAGCCTTCTAAAAAGTGCATTTGAGAGATCAAACCCTTCAGCAGCAAGGTTTAATTATTAAAACACATACTAAAAATGCCTGCCAGTTTCTGTAAGGGTACAAACAATAGCACCAGCCAAAGTGCAACAACGAACAACCGTGAACAACAGAAGTGCTTTACAGATGAGAGGTGGTATTCTCTTGTAACAGGCAAGGCAGTAGATCCAGCGAGCTCAGGGAAGTATGCTGATGCAAAACTGCTGGTTTAAGTCTACTTAGGAACAATGGTACTTTTGGGGTGCCTTTTTATAGACAACTATATTTTACCAGACTCTTATGCACCTACATGCATGACCTTTTAATATTTAATGTTGTGAACTTACCTGATTTATCAGGAAGGGCAACATACTTCAGTCCATGAAATGTAAATATCACAGACCTTAATTCAAAGCCTAATGAAAACAACACAAGTATGCCCAGAAATGTTTGGCACAGTCTTATCTGCCCTTTAGGTCAGTAGGGAATGCTGTGAGGTTGAAGCTGGTCGACCAGCTTGACTTATATAGCATGCATCATCAGAAGACCTGAAATCTTTCTTGCTCCTCTGAAGGATAACAAGTGGGAAGACAACAGTAAACACATCAACAGCATATGACAGGGAAAGCCAGCACTCATTTTGCCTTCTGTCTCTGAATACTGGTTGTGACTATGCAACTAGACATTAAATGTCCAAAAAAAAGCAGTTAGATGAAAAGCACATGCAAAGGAAATTTCTCTACAAGAAGCTACACAGCTTGAAACACATTTGCTCTGTTTAGTTATCTACCTGGAAAGACTTTCACTTGTCTACATGCACTTCTGCTCCTCCAAACTCATGGCAGTCCTTGCAACACAACATACAAATTATGGTCAAGCAACACCCATAGGAAGCCACAAACCACAGCCTTTGAAGGATTTCCCCCCACCTTCTGTCCTTCATATTTTAACCTCTTGTTTTGCAATCAGATTTAAGGCATTTTTTCCAACCTTATCAAAAGCAATTTGTATTTAAAATTTAACATCCAGAAGCAACCGTGACAAGGGCTCTTTAAAATTAGAGGCCATCCAGTTTCCACCTTCACTGCTACAAGCTGTTGCAGGTATAACTCAGCTAATGTTTAAGCCACATTCCTCAGGCCAGCAAAACATGTTCCTCTGAACTTCGAAGGGCTTCAAAATGAAAGAAGTTCTGAAGAGGTTGTATCCTATCTGGTGCTCTTTCTTAAGCTTTCAGCCACCACAGAACAGCTGATTGACACGTGTGCTGCAGCACTAGTTTCGTTTGAGTTGGGAAGAGAGAAAGAGCGGAGAGGAATGGAGAGAAAAGTCACATGCAGGGATACATATTCCTTAAAACTTTTTTCTCTACCTCCTGCTCACAAACCAAAACAAAACTGAAAGAAAAACTAAATCATGCCAGAAAAACAAATCAAAAGATCAGGCTCATAATTTCTTGGAACATAACAAACTACTAGAAACTGAGGCAGAAGAAAAATCCCATTTTCAGGGTAAATATAAAATTTCACATTCTTCTTTCCCTGTTACATTAGAGCAAGTTTAATATTTTTCTAAATAAAACCTCAAGACAGAAAAAGTGAGACCATAAGCACTCCTTGCTCTACAACACCAGCAGGCAGAACTGTTTCCCATGCTTGAGAGGCATGTATCTTGATGGCTTAAAAACAAACTTGCAGCAGCCAAATACACCATTTGCTTCCTCACAAGAGAGGTGGCTGAGCTGTTCTTGGCATAATAAAAAGAACTAAAGGCTAACTCACTCAAGGCTCCCAGTTTTGCTTTTGACAGCAAGATGAGAAGTGTAAGGTTACTCCTTTCCTTATAGCTGAGAAGAGAAGAAATGAGTTGTCAGCTGCCTGATGCCCTATAGCTCAAACACTTGGCTCCAAAAGGGGCTAAGAAAGGAAGGTTCATAGTATGGGACCACACAATGCACAATCTCTCCAGCAGCAGAACTGATGTCCGAAGTTCATCCTCTTGCCTGCAATGCAGTTTCCCCAGTACTGATACAGGTGTTAATTTTACATCAGGTTGCTTCAATATATACAGCTTAGCCCCAGGTACATTAATACAACCAGGGAGGAAGAAGAGAAGCTACCAATAAAACAGACCTAGGACTGGAGAAGGCAGAGCCCATATTCATGTTTTAACTTAAACGCTAGAAAAGCTGATGTGGAACAATGTTTCCAGAGCAGATACAAACCCAAGCCTCAACTGAAGGAGTTACCCTTCCATCACCAACAGCCAACCAGCAAAAACTCAAAAGAGGAATCAATAGAACCACAAAGGTTCCCTGCCTCACCCTGTCAGGGATAGGCAGGAGACCAGGAAACGTCAACGTGCTCCCATCCCAATCCCCTTAAGGGACATAAAGAGACTCTCTATACATACATTGGATACTGCGTCCCATTGGCAGCCTGCCTTAATTTTCCTGTGGCTAACCACAGAGGAGGTAATGAGTTTTAAGGCAACAAATCTCAGCGTGAATTATTTCAACCAGACAGTTAAGTTACTTAGGGAGCACTAGACCTACATGAAAGGGTTTCCTTCTGTCCTGCTCTCTGTATGTCCAAGTCTGAGTTATGAAACTGAATATCCTAAAAGCACAAAGGATCCTTAAGTCTAGAGGTGCCACTGCTGTGTCACAAGCTAAACACCAACATTCCCCCTCCTCTGCTGGCCTTGCAATTCACCTTGCAATGCCAGGAAGCAGCCTTGCTGAGAGGGTCTCTCTACAAAACCAACCAACCAACCAAAACGACATATCATCAACTGTGGATCAGGAAACTGCGATCAGATTTTACTTTCCTGATACCACATCTTGTGGTACAATGCAAAATAGTTTTTGTGTAGAAGGGCAATCAATTTATACAGTTGTATAACTACATGTAAAGCCTCCATTATCAGCAGAAGACAATTGTTAGCTAATCTTATCATGGGAAATGCAAGATATTTTCTATGATTTCCTACATTTAAAGACTCTGAAGAATGCAGGCTAGTATGAAATTCAAGGCAAAAAAAAATATTGAAAAGTCTACGGTAATTGTATGAGCACTGAAGTCTTTTTCTTTAACAAGTACAATCATCTGACAGTTGAAGGAAAAAAATGTTAGCAGTTATGGTTAAGTCTCACATACCTTTTTCCTCACTGATGAAGAGTGCTAAACTGAATTCTTAGTTGTAAATACACACATTCAACATCCTCCTTGAGGATGGTTGTGTTAGCAAATTTTCATTCCACTGTAATACTTACTGCAACACTAATTGATCAACAGCTCAATGGCTAGAGAACACACTGGAAAACCAGGGCATTCTTCACAGCCCAGTGTACACACAGGATATGCCTGCGTAACTTCTGGAGCCAGCTTCCAGAGCTGAAAAGAAAGCCTAAATAACAGAAAAGCTTTCCAGATTTAGAGGTGACAGCAGATGAATATGAAAATAGAATAAAAAGAAGCCTAAAGCATTCAAGACACCAGGCATTAATTCATTCCACAGTTTGACCAGGCTATGTATGTTTTTAAATAATGAAAGAAAACCAACCTGCTTCGGATTTGCTGTCCTGTTCATCTGCAGTCACTGCTCTAAAACCCCTGCAAATCTCATCACTGCTGGGGAAGACAAACCAAAACACCATGCAAATAAATATGTTTTCCAGAGAGTCCAAGATCTTAATGGTATCCTGCAACCTTCTATCATAACTTGCAAAATCCTGAGAGCAAGTAAAAAGTAAACACTTTGGGGATATTGCGAAGAGAACAAATGGAAACCCCACGGAGTCAGTTCTGCTCCAACAGTGGACAGGCACTCTGGGTCGAGCAGACAATCCCACACAGAGTACAGTTGGCTTGGGGTTTGTTGTTTTTTTTTTTTCATAGTTGGGTTTTTTACTACATCCACTGGCAGCATTTAAAGCAGAAGGAAAACATGCATGCAATCTAGAAGCCTTTAAATTAGATGGGGGCCAAGTATCTCACCACAGTTCAACCTAACTCCTTCCCAAGCTTTTGCAGAGAGATAGGCAAGTGAACCCTTGAGAAGGCTGTAAGGTTAATGGAGACCTTTCATGTACAGAATCAAAACAAAGGAATGGCTGTACTGAAGATTACAGTCTCTCCTTACAGAGAGATGACTCAGTGCCTTATCACACACTATTTTCAAAAATAAATTAAACAAAACAGATTTAAGAATAGCAGTGAGAAGGATAAGTGTATTATGGCCACTTCAAGCCCCAGCATACTGGATACACAGATCATCGTTTTACTCTTTTCCATGAAAACAAAGGAAAGATGTTCTTCCCAATGCTCTCTGCAGGGCCCAAGCTGAGGAAGAAAATAAAACTCTGAACACTCTCATTTGGTCACTAGAGCAGGAGAAGGGAAGAAGAGAGAGAAGCGCCAGCCAACTGCCTGACTGATTTCAGCACTGCAATTCTGTGACCCTCAACTGCATATTTAATGAGTTGGTGTCCCAGGAAAAGAGGAGAGGGGAGGAAGGCTGGGAGAACTCAGGCCAGAGTGCTAATTCCTTTCCTGCACAAAGACAGTCTCTTGAGGACACAGGCCTGCCTCCTGTAATGTGATTTCATAGTCCAGGTGGGAGAGTTTCCTTCGAGGGAAGTTGGTGAGAAGTTCAAAGCGTTCATTGGGGTAACCTTTTGACTGGACATGTTTCACCAGAGCCTGGAGAGAGAGAAAGGCAAGAAGCATCATATAATTCAAAGCAACACAAAAAGAATGTGAAAAATATCCCATTGTCTTTTCAAAAAAAGGAAGTTTGTAATTGTAGACAAAGGAAATTTTGCATATAGTACAGACCCTCTTTTACTTTAATATCTAATCTAGCTCACACATGGTAGGGATCATCATAAAAACTAATCACCTGGTGGTCCCTTACCTGAAGGAAAGAAGGAAGACATACATAATAGTTCATCAATTCAAATGAGATGAATTCCACATCACACAAGTCACAGTAAAATAAGATTTAAAAACAGTAAAAATCTTTAAGTGTCCCAAAATAGAAGCCCCCTCACTTACAGAACATTAACCTCACACTTAAACCTAAAGGCCACCAAAGCAGCATTTTTGTGAGGTAACACTGACAAAAATAAAAGCAGTATTTAAAATATTTTTTTTTCCTGCCTTCAAGAAGCATGATGTTTTGGAGATGTTTTGCTTCGTTTTTTTTAAGCTCTTTTCAACTCACTGACTACCTACAATAGCAATTGGGGCAGGATACAGAGGGCATTGGGTATCAGCCTCAAAACCCAACGAGCCGACATAGCAGGAAAAGCTTAATGTCCACACTATGATGAAGAGATTTCCCAAGTTCATCAAGAAACACAGCAGATAAGAGAAGAAAGTACAGACAGGGATAGAGCAATGGAGACTGTGGAATAGTAGGGGATACAACAACAGAGCAAGACTTGGGCAGAATGACGAGTTGTAGCTTTTTAGAGAGGGGGGAAAAGGGCAACACTTAGTATGCAATAAAACAGAAGGTATTAAAAAATAAAGGGGTCACAACAATACTGTTCACATAGTTTTGGTGGGTAACTTATGCCAGTAAATTAAGTGTAAGGAGGTAAGCTAGCAATATTAAGCTTCTACTAGTACTTAATATTCCACTAGCTTCCCTGTGCTATTTAACTGCTGCTTCAGGACCACAGCAACCCAGCACACAGAAAAAAAGTGGCTGCAAACAAGCACTTGGCAGTTACTGCTGCAGCTCACAGCCAAGGGGCTCAGGACCTCACTTAGGTAGCTGTTCATTTTGGTATTTGTGTTTTGCTAGGAAAGCTGTCAGTCACGTGGTGCTGACATGACTCAGGATATGGTCACGCACAACAGCTCACAGCACTCTTCCTAATGTTTCAGGGGCATCAATGCATGAGGAGCACAAGGTCAAGGAGCTTCAGAAAGAGATCAGCTTGTTCTGCTGCATCAAGGCAGATAAGCAGGAAAGCAGTAGGATGTTGGCAGCAACACTTCAAGGGCAAGAAATGAGGCCTTGTGGTGCAGACAGAAAATGAGATGACCAGAAGAGAGAGACAAACACAGGAAGGACTGGAACTTGAAAGACAAGACACCCTGGAGACCTGTGGCAGAAAACAGCAGCTCTCCTCTCATTTGTAAAAATACAGAAAAGAAAACAAAACAGTTTTAAAAAACTGTGTAAATTCTTGGCAATAGATGAGAGGACAAACAGGTTCTACTGGAAGATGCAACTGGACCCACTGATCCTACTCAGCAGGTCAAAACTAGCAGAGAGCAGCAGTGCACACTGGTGGAGGGGACTCCTGCGGGGAACTGAGGCACTCAACTGCCCAACTAATTTAGTCTTGGAAATCTGCTTCTTGCCTAGAACCGAAATCCAGGATGTCATGGACAGACTGTCAAAACTCATCAAGAAAGTTCTACATGTGTCTGCAGTGCACCCTTGCAGCAGCAACAGGAAACCCAAGCTGCATCACCAAGAGTATTCCTGTCAGATCAAGGGATTTGATTATGCCAATCTACTGGGCCACACTTGGAATACAGTGTTCAGTTTTGGTCCCTCCCCATTCAAGAGGGACAAGGAAAGACTGGAGAGGATATAGTGGATGGAGGGCCATCAAAATGACTGAAGTATAGAACATGACTTGGCACCTCAAAAAAAGGTTTGGATCAAAGACTCCGAGTTGTTAAAAGGCCTGGTGGGAACAGCATCACAGTGTTCCAATATAAGAAAGATAAAGACATTTCTTTCACAAAGATGCATGGTGACAAGAGACAGCACACAAGTTGCTCCAGGGGAAATTTCATCTGGATACAAGGAAGGAATTCTTCACTGAGTAAGCTGCCCAGAGAAGTGGTGGAATGTCCCTTGTCAGAAGTATTCTAGACTCAGCTTGAGAGGGCCCTGCATAACCTCCTACAGCCCTGCTTTCAAAAGCGGGTTAGACCAGATGATCTCTAGGGATCCTTTTCGACTTGGACTTTTCCAAGATTTGAGGACTGCAGAACAGCCAGGGAAGAACCTGTACGGTGATTTCTTCTGAATTCGTCAAAATCAACACACAAACCTTTTGTGTGAGGAGACTGTTGCCCCAACCTCCTCTTTTACCAGAACTGTTCTCCAGCAGGCTTCACAGATTACGATGCCTGTGTTTGATGAGGAAGGGAAGTAATCAGGTTAGACTCACTTTTCAGGCAACAAGGATGACCAAAATGCCTTCATAAGGCACTGTATTTCAGAATTCAGTTACGTTTACTGCCCTCATCTTCCTCCTGTTCTGTTTAAAGGTTGGCCTTCCCTGCACACCTGACAACATTTGGTAAACAGAAGTTATTTGAGCAAGCAATCAGCAATGCAGATAAAAGGCTGAGCTGCTGAACAGAGTTTAATCAGAGTACTTAATTGCACACAATGAGCAATTGCTCCTATAAAAAGGCAATGTTGCCTTTGTGTTTTTGTTTTTTTTTTTTTTTGTGTGTGTGTTTTTTTGTTTGTTTGTTTGTTTTTGTTGTTGTTGTTGTGTTTTGTTGTTTGTTTTTGGGTTTTTTTTGTGTGTGTGTGTTTTTTTTTTTGTTTGTGTGTTTGTGTTTGTTTTGTTTTGTTTTTTTGGCCTGGAGAACAAAAAAGGCATGATGGTACTATTGGAAGCAGAAGCACATTCTGGAGATAACACTGTAAAGAAGCCACACTTGACTGATGACAGTGCAATGATCAGTTTTTAAAAGTTTAAAAAAACAGTGAGTGTTGGTAGGAAAGCAGTATCTTATCACCAGTTAAAACTTCTAGATCAGTGCAACTGTCTTCTTTATTTCTTTTTATAGTTCTGAACAGCTTTAAAACGAAAGCAACTAAGGACTGAAAAAAATCAGCATGGAAGTGATGCTCATAAAGAAACATCTGAGATTCAATCTTGATCTGATTGAAACGGCTTTAAAAGAGCACACAATGTGAGCACAAAAGCTGCCTGTTCAGTTCTGCAATAAAAATATATCTTCACCCACAAACCTTGACTCACCTAAATTCCTCTGCTGACTGTAAAGCAGATGGCAGCAAAGGAAATCACATGCTGAGACTAACTTCCTTTAATTACCACAGTCCATAAAAGGAGTTAAACCAGAAGTAAGAACTATCAGAAATACCAATGACACCTATGTATCACCTAAATACATCAGTTAAGTATTCAGAAGTGCTACATGATTAATACTACATGCAACAGACTGCTTTCAAAAAGCAGTTAAGATATAAAAGAATACTTGAAAAATATTTGAAAGTGAAGCTGTTTCGTACAGTAAAAGCAATGCTCTGCCAGTGCTTCTCAGTCTCCACGTGTCAACCCCAGGACTCCACATGGAGTAGTGCTGGCAGTCTACATCCTACCTCTTTATGCTTGGTTTTGACAGAGCTGATGGTATAAACAAAGACAGGTTTTCTCCCACCCCCCCACCCCGCCCTTTTCTTTTGAATCAGAAGAATTAAGGATGAGAATATGAACTTGAGACAATACCTTTCCAGAGTGATGCAGACTAGCTTATAGTCTCATTTTCTGTAACAGATGCAACACTTTTCTCCTAAATCTGCACAAGATCCTTCTGAAGAGGTGTGGTTTTGCCTTCTCTATGACTTCAATACAGCTCTTTTAGGTCAGTTACATTAAAATGAGCTTAACTGGCCACAGTGTCATGAAAACTAATGGCTAACAGGCATACAGTGATATCTTTATACACTGCTTCTAGATAAGCATCTGCAAAATTTCGATGGAAATGCCATCCACATCTTTTCCAAGGTAAACAAGCTGAAAGTCAAGCTGAGATGCACAACTGAAGTACAGCAATTAAATAAAATTATAATAAATGTGATTTAGGAGAACTCACTCCAAAGTCTGCTCTGACAGCCACATCCAGAAGTGGCTGAAAGTGATGAAGAACAAGAGTTCTGCCTTTGATTTTATCATTGCAATGGGGAAGTTGTGGGCCCACCCCTGAATGAGGTGGGAGCCCTGCTAATAGAAGATGCAGAGAACGCCAAGTTCCTAAATGCCTTCTTTGCTTCAGTCTTCACTGCTAAGACCAGCCCTCTGGAGTTCCAGACCCTGGAAGTAAGAGAGAAAGCCTGGAGGGAGAAAGACTCTCCACTGGTCCATGAGGATTGGGTTAGAAATCAGTTGGGGTAAACTGAACAGACACAAATCCCTGGGCCCCAGGGGGCTGCACCCACGAGTGCTGAGGGAGCTGGCTGATGTTGCTCTGTCACTCTCCATCATTTCTGAAAGATCACAGAGAATGGGAGAGGTTCCCGAGGACTGCAGGAAAGCCAATGTCACTCCAGTCTTCAAAAAGGGCTAAAAGGAAGACTCTGGAACTTACAGACCAGTCAGCCTCACCTCCATCACTGGAAAGGTGATAGAGCAGATCATTCTGGAGATCATCGCTAAGCACATGGAAGAAAAGGTTATTGGGAGTATCCAACATGGGTTTACTAAAGGGAAGTCACAGGTAGATGGATGTTGTCTACCTCAACTTTAGCAAAGCTTTTAACACTGTTTCCCGTAACATCCTTGTGGGTAAGCTCAGGAAGTGTGGGTTACAGGAGTGGGCAGTGAGATGGGTTGAGAACTGGCTGAACAATAGAGCTCAGTGTTGTGATCGGTGCCACAGAGTCCAGGTGGAGACCTCTAAGTAATGGTGTTCCCCAGGGGTCAGTTCTGCATCTAGTCTTATACAACATCTTCATCAAGGACCTGGATGAAGGGATAGAGTGCACCCTCAGCAAGTTTGCTGACGATACGAAACTGGAAGGAGAGGCTGATATATGGGAAGGTTGTGCTGCCATCCAGTGAGACTGGGATAGACTGGAGAGCTGGGCAAAACTAATGAAATTCAAGAAGGATAAGTGTAGAGTCCTACACATGGGGAGGAACACCATGTACCGGTACAGGGTAGGGGTAGACCCGCTGGAAAGCAGCCCCGTGGAGAGGGACCTTGGCATCCTGGTGGACAGTAAGTTACCCATGGGACAGCAATGTGCCCTTCTGGCCAGGAAGGCCACTGGTCTCCTGGGGTGCATAAAGAGGAGCGTAGTCAGCTTCAGGGATCTTATCAATGTTTACAAATATCTGAAGGTGGGTGTCAAGTAGAAGGGGCCAGGCTCTTTACAGTGGTGCCCTGTGATAGAAGAGGGCCAACAGTCACAAACTGGAACACAAGAAATTGCACCTCAACATCAGGAAAAACTTCTGTACTGGGAGGGTGATGGAACCCTAGAACAGGCTGCCCAGAGAGGTTGTGGAGTCTCCTTCTCTAAAGACTTTCATAACCCACCTGGATCTGTTCCTGTGTGGCCTGCCTGGGGTGTTCCTGCACTGGCAGGGGGGTTGGACTCAATGATCTCCAGAGGTCCCTTCCAAACCTTAACATTCTATAAGTCTATGATTGTCTGACCACAGGCAATGACTGAACTTTACCATTTAAGAAATAAAACAGTAACGCACAAAAAAACCCCCCCACAAACAAACAAAACAAAGCCACACAAAACAAACAACCCAGGAAAAAAACAAACCAAAACAAAAAAAAACACCACACCACAAGTGAGCTTAGAGTATTTTCTGATAATTTAATGGTTAATGCAGAAACCATTTAGAGTCATTTTATAAAAGAAACTAGCAGTTTGGGACTAAGGAAGACACTGGAGTGTACACGCAATTCAAGCAGCAATGGAAACATACAGAGCCAGCAGAGTCTTGTTAACTGGAGAGAGAGGAGTGACATGGAAGAAACACAACAGAATGACAGTGCAAGCACTCCCTGGATATATCACTTTCACTAGATCTGATTCCGATAGTGCCACCACAGGAAAAGAACACCTCCAGTGTCATCTCTCCTGTACTCAAACAAGGATTCTGATTAACTCCACTCACCAGAAGTTTAGCTTGTTCAGGCAGAGAAATTTGTTCCCTCTTTCCATCTGGATACCTTAGCATCAGATGTGCCTTTGGTCCTAGCATAAAGGAAGTTACTACAAGTTAACAACAACAAGGCAGCTGAATTGAGCTCTTCTGTAGAGTTTAGGTGGCACATTTTAACCGAGTTATGAATTGGAGACAAATAACAAGCTTCCCAACTATGAAGATATACTTTTACCATATGTTTAAAATATACACATCAAACTTGGGACTCTTTCAAGAGTTAACAGCAGTGACTGAAACCAGTCAGCACTCTCCAGAGAAAAGCACCTCACCTTTGAGACCATCTCTCTCTGCTGCATCCCAGCCCAGGCACTGCAGGGAGGAACAGAGACTCCAGAGCCAAAGTTGCAATACTAAAACTCAGGCTAGACTGTCAAGGCAACCAGGCCAACTGAGCACAAGGTGGGACTGATGTTATTCTGCTTCTCTCTACCATACTGGTAGAAGCCCTGTCACATGCCCCTGCATTACACCCATCAGTACTTTATTAGGAGACAAGGTCTCAAACTAAGAAACTTAAGCTCAGTGACTAACAGGACTCTGCAGTTTGTGGCATCATTACGGCAAAGTGGTGCTGCTGGCAAGGTGAATGGCTCATATGTCTGATGTCAAAGAGGGAATAAGACAGAAGAAAAGATTTAGCTTCTCAAACCAAGGGATGAAACAGTGGTTGTCAGTATATAAAGATGTCTAGGGAAAAAAAAAAAAGTAACAAAAAAAGGGAAAAAAAGGGAAAAAAAAAAAAAAAAAAAAAAAGAAAAATGTGGCAACTTACCATTCACATCCAGGCCCTGAAATGTACTTTCAGGCTTTTCAGTTGACTCCTCCAGTATCCCTGCATCGATACAGGGCAGTACTCTGTGATTTGACGTTGTCCCAGGCTCAGTCCTTGCAGGGGGCTCAGGCTGAGGCCTCCGGCTCTCCTCTTTTTTATACCCCAAGTCCTTATGTGGAGACTTCCTCAACTTGGCAGGATTCTCCGATTCCTCCTCCTCCTCAGATCCACAAACTGAAATAAACTCTTCGCTTCCAGAAAAAAGCTCTGACTCTGACTCCTCATCTGACCGACTCTCCTGCTTGGCTTGTGAGGAATCAAAATGCGTCTCCTGTAACGAGGCTCTGATAGCAGCTTCCAACTGGCTGTCCTCACTGGCATCAATGAGACTCTCCTGTTGAACACAAACACAACACAAATACATAAAAGTTGCTTCTAATTATGTATTGCAAAGCAGAAGGACATCAGTCTTCCAATGAGAAGCTACTAAACTGTTGGGAACAAAGAGCACAGAAAGCTAGTCATGCTGTGACTACTTAAGGACACCTCACTGGAGTTTTGCATGGAATAAGATATTTTCCTTCCACACATGCACAATTATGTGACTGCTAAATCCAAAACAAATACCAAAAGCACACAAAAACAGGTTATCATGGGAGAAGACATACCCTGACACACCATATTTTTCCATGCTCTTGCACTAACTCATTAAGTCTGTTGATACTACTGACTTGCAAATCAGTACAGCTGGATAAGGACAGGCTAGCATGTTCTTTAGAAGGACTGGGGAAATCTGAGCGAGCCTCATACTTACTGAGCGAGAGCATTTTTGTGGAGGGCTGGTAGAATGGCCATCCAGCTGTCCATGCTCACTCAGGAACCCAGTCACTTGGTCCAAGAAAGAAGTCACGTCTAGCTGGTGCCACTCCACTAGTTTCTGGCCTAGGGAACACAAGTTGTCATGAAACACAATTTCAGCAAAAAATTGCAACTTAGCCAACATATCAATTGACTGCTGGGTGTGCAAAGGTCCGTATTTGTGGCACTGCAGCCTCCTACAGGCTATCACATGATAATTATGAAGCTCCCTCCTTCCGCTCTCTTGAAAGGCAGACATAAAGACTCTGTTTATTTCCATTCTTTTTATCTATGCAAACATGGGCACAGAATGGTGAATTGGGCTTCAAAATGAAGGAAGGCCAAATCACTAAGTTTATGAAGAAGCATTTCTACATTCTTGCCTACTTTGATTCTACAGCTTGGCCAACAGCATCTGTTTCCGTAAGTTAAGTGCTAAGAAGAGTAGACTAATGGCAGGAGACCAGATCATTAATATAGTTGTGTTGCATGGTGACAGAAGAAGAAAGAGTGTTGGGCTACAAAAGAAAAAATAATTTCAAAAGAGCTGGATGGGAAGGTAGAAGTTTGATTGTTCAGTCCAAAAAAAAACAACACAAACCAAACAAAACAACCAACAAAAAAAATCCCCATACAAACAAATCAAACAAACAAAAAACCCCAAAACAAAAACAAAACACACCAACAAATCCAAAGACAAAATGGTATGTCAAAATTAAGTTGCAATTTAGTAGTTCATCACTGAGCCTCTCAAAGCTACTGCACAAGGAGCAGGAAGCAGCTTCATTAAATGTTTACCAATACTGTAGTTTATTCATCAGATGATTCCAAGTAGCTTTTAAATGATACTTAAAAACAGTAATTTCAGAGTTGAATCACCAGGTGGTACTATTTTAACGTTCTAAGCAAAGTACTCACTAAATTATACCAAGTATGATAATCCAATACACAAAATTTCAGCAAGACTTGAGAGTTTTATTCCCTTAGTTCCTCCAAAACATACCATTTCATTTCTGCAGGGACAACATGGCCTCTCAGAGAGCAAAACAACTTAACTGAGATTCTTCAGCTGAATGCAACACATATTGTGAAAGATGGTGTTCTAGCCTACAACTGACAACCCTTCTCAAGGGATATATATACTGCAGGTAACCAACTGTCATTTGTCTTACCTGTCCTGGGATCCAGGATGGAGACATAAGGGAAGTCTGCTAATTTATAAAACTGTATGTACCTCTGTCCTTCCTCACTGTCATGGTATACCTACAAAATACCACATTGGAAGCAAATTATTGGGCAGAGAGGGAAAACAAAAGCTGTACCTTGAAAGTGTACAAAGTTTTTCTCAGTTTTACAGTATATGCTACATATGGTATGTACAGTTCTCAGTAACTCTGACAAGTTGAAAATACATCTTTAACGCTCCACGTGTGTGGAGAAGCTATGTGGTAAACATCCTGAATGCACAAGCAGGAGGCAGTTTATGCATTCAAATGTATAAACTACATCTACATCCATAAACGACATCTCCATGAACTACTGCATCCCTTCTGCAAGTTCACCAAGAGAACTGCAGCAGTTCAGCCATTTTATTCAAAGAAGTTCAGTTTTTTCACTGCCCCATCTACCAGGACACCAGGTTACCCTCACCTGCCAGAAAATGAAATGCTCCCGGATGATGTTCTTCACAGCCTCATTGCTCCACACATCGCGGTTGAGACACTGACAGGCAAAATCTTGCACATTCTGAATGTTTATCATGAGCCATTTGTTCTGCATCTGACCACACTCCTTAGCCTGTAAGCAGACAGAAAAGCTTCACTAGACAAAACGGAAGAACCAGACATAACCAATGCCAGCAATGATCAGCGATGGCTTCTAATACTGTCAGATTTTTCAGCAAAACCCCTTCACAGTAAGAAAGATGGACTGTGCTAGTGAAAAGGCATCCACAAAACAGAAGGCAGGGCTGAAAGACCTGCTTTAAATGAGACTGGTTGAATTACAGAGTCACATCGATGAACAGAGCTGCTGGATTTCAACAAGCCAAGCACAGAGTGGGAAAAGCATTTTGGGGGACACACACATGGCAATGCTGAATAGAGTATTTGTTCAGGCAAGAGTGTAGTCAATCACACTGATCTAACAACAGAGGAAAGAACCTGCCCATTCTAAACATAAACCTGTGGATCATCTTCTGTTTAAGTTGGTTGCATAATTGACAGAGGACTTGCATTAATTCAACAGGGCCCCCTCCCTGTGTGTTTTCTTTTTTCTCTCCAAGTTTTGAGTTACTCTATTACTGTACAACTGCTGAATGAGGCATCCTTTTATGATGCTCGTTATCCAGACTGCAAGTGGGGAGGAAGACAAGAAGGCGCAGGAAGAAATCTTACTGGTTTGAGTCACAAAGCTGGCATTGTCTGATTGCTTGGTTGCAAGTTAATGGTAGGAGTTTGATCAAGAATGTAATTCTGATCGCTGAACTGTCATACCTGTTGAAAAAAAGAGGGCTATATCAACAGCAGGAATGCTCTTACCACCTGGACAGACTGGAACTAGCAAATGAATTCCCTTTCCTTTTAAAAAAGAAAAAAAAATATTTCTAAGAGTGTTCAACATCCTGCTGGTTAATGCACTTAACAGCAAATTCAAGGAATTAGGATGGTATGCAAGATTTTGCTGCTTTGGGCAATATTTTCTTCCCCAAACCAAAATTTTTTACATTTAAAACAAATTTTAGCAAGTGTACTTCAAATAGTCAGCCTATCCAAACAAACACTCAGTCTATCCAATGCGTGAGAGACACGTAAACCCCACACGCTTCACTTCACAAAGTGAAGAATCTCAGTTTACAAAGTTAATCTGCATGGCCAGATGACCTGCAGAGACAATTTTTATTTTACTCAAAGCAAAAAAGACAAGCTAACTACCTACCACCACTATTACAGTGTCAGGATCCAGTATTTGGTCACCAGGAGAGAAAAGTGGAGGAAGTGACAAGTAACTGGGTAAGAGTCTTAAATACAGTCATCATGCTTTTATTTAAAAGACTTGTTTTGAGCTAACTGTGGATTTTGAGAATTCTAGGAAATTGGTTTAACACGAGGCCTAGAGGTACTGCCCAAGTTTAGAAGGAACAATCCTTATGTTATTTGAGTCAGTTGCATTGCTTTAGTCCTGTGTTCTAATGCAATCCATATTGGATTAAAAGAATAAACTCAAAAAATATCTAACTAGAAAGCTGGAAAGTACATCTGACTCTTCTACATTTACTTTGTATATTTTTCAGTATTAGGGAAAACCTGACTCTACCTCCTCTTGTCCAGCCAAGGTCCTCAAAAGAATGTAAGCAGGAAAATCCACACAGAACATTTGCAAAGGTGAGTTTTCACCTGCAGAGCTGGTATTGCTTTTGAAACTACTTTTAACTTCCTTCTAAAAACAACAGGCTTCACATCTAACATTTAAAAGGACACTAAAATTGTTGTCATCTCACACACACACAACTCTTACATAGCTGCTGGGTTTTTTCTGAGGAGCTGGAGGTGGGTAGAAGGAAAAGAGGAGGGGGTAAAGAAAGACTGGGTTTGGAGGTTGTATTGCTGGGTCATTTCAGTAAATGACAAAAGAACAAGGGAAGGTTCAAGAGCTGGCTTGCATATCTTAAAAGTTACATCTGATGGCTTTACATCCACTGTTTCCAACATCAAGTGCCCCCCATTTCTCTTTCTCCTTCGGGATATAAAGGCCAGCAGGAAGTAATTAAAGAGGCTAAGTATGGAAGACCCATTCTTTGCAAGCATCTCTGTTCAAGCTTTCAGCAATCAATAGCGTACAACTTTCAAAGGCAGAGGTAGTGGATCTTGGATACAACAGGCCAGATGCAAAACCAAAACAAAAGCAAGCTTTGGGTTTGTTCAGCCTGGAGAAGAGAAAGCTCTGGGGAGACCTTATTAAGGCCTTTCAATACTTGAAGGGGGCCTAGAAGAAAGATGGGGACAGTCTTTTTAGCAGAGCCTGTTGTGACAGGACAAGGGGTGATAGTTTTAAACTAAGAAAAGTGTAGACTCAGACTAGATAAGGAAGAAACGAGGATGGCAAAACACTAGAACAGGCTGTCGATGCCCCATCCCTGGAAACATTTCAGGTCAGGTTGTGTGAGGCTCTGAGCAGCCTGATCTAGCTGCAGACATCCCTGCTCACTGCAGCAGCATTGAACTAGATGAGCTTAAAAGATCCCTTCCAACCCAAACCATGCTGTGATTCTGTAATATGTCCTAAGTTTACCTTTACCCCTTTTTATCCATTCACATTTTTCATGACTACAACAACTTATTGCAACAAGCCAGCAATTTGGTTAGACAGTATGTGAAAGAAATCTTGATTTACACTCAATATGGGATCTCACTGGATAACCTCTAGCTCTTGGACTACTGAAAATAAAATGTTTTCCTCTCATTTGACTTTCCTGAACCATGTATGGTTTACAAATGTAGCGGTTCTTGCTAAGCTTTGTTGGGATGCACTGCTCCTTTAGGTCAGCAGGCAGAAACAAGGAAGTGGAGCCAGCATCTTGTGACTTTCTGGACATCTGCTGATCAAGCATGATTCAGATTGGAAGATAACAGGTGACAAAGTCAGAGCATAAGATTACCTAACAAGAAATATCCTATCTGTGCTACACTTACATTTCTCACCTGGGCCAGGGCATACATCCTTTCATCAACCAGCCTGAGCTAAAGGTGCATCTGCAGGCTACATTTATGCAAACAGCCAGTCTAAGAAGCACGTTATTCAAAAATAATTGCCATTTGAGTACAATGACTAGATTAGTGTCCAAACTACTGCTGCTTGCCACATACAAAGAAAAAAAATCAGTGTCAGCTGTAAAGCAAGGAGCAGCCACAAAAGGCCTAACTTCTAAAATGAGGTAACTTCACACAGACAGACTTGACACTGCAACATTACATACAGTCACTTCACAGAACTACTGAAATCTCAGTGAGTGTTAAGCACAGAACTGCATGCACCAGAACTATGCCCTCCCTAAATAAGTAAACAAAGTCAGTTTGGTGTGTACCCCCAAAATTAAATCATCTCTCACATTATATGCACGAAGAGATGAACACCTGCAATTCTTGAAAGCAGTCTTTAAGATTAGAACAAAGCCATGCTGTTCTTTACAAAACATGTTTGGTGTACAATTTATTTAATTATTATACTATAGTGATTTGTTCCTAGCTGATTCTACATTAAGGAGATAACTGAAGCTTAATACACATGAAAACTCAATATTCAAGTCAGGAAATGACAGCTGCAAATCCCTTGTACAATCTTAACTGACAACAGCCTAATCACATAACCACACAATACTACTCAAATACAAACTTCTTAGTGACACTATTTCAGCTCTAGTAGGAAAAAGGCAATTCAGGACAACATCTTGCTGGCCCATCAGCTGTTTGTCTCCGATTTATACAGCCCCACTCCACCAGTCATTAAGTAACTCACACCTAGTGGTTCATGTTCAAAAAGCCTGCAGGATTAAAAGAAAGTCTTTGAAGATTTTCTGTATCCAATCTTTTTCACCACAACTCTATGGTGTAATTTAGTTACACAATTATCTTTATAAATACAGTGATCATAAGCTCTGTATGTGAAGCACACTGCTTTTTCACAGACAGCACAGATAAAAAACAATGTCATTCAACACTTGAAAATTTCTCTTCAATTAAAGCTAATTCTCACCTACTCTTAAAAGCTAGTATCACTGTGTTTAACCAAAATGACAACTTTTTCACCTTACTGATAACAAAGTTTTTTTGTAATTTAAGAAAAACAAAGTTTCTTGGGGAAAACCAAAGCTTTCTTACTAGCAAAATCACCTTAGAGTACTAAGAGGAGCAACAAAAAATGAGAAAAAAACCAAAACACCAGACACATGAAAACCTTAGTAAGGCCAGATGCAAACACCCTTGTTAAGTTCGAACAAAGTCATAAATCCTAAATGACTATGATTAACTCATGGCACAACACTAGCATAACATTCTTGCACACCCCTCCCAATGTTAGAATACAACACACATCAATAACAGTAATAAAATCTCACTTAGATTAACACTAAACTACAAGAGCAACAAAAGGACGATATTTAGTATTTGTTACTGTGGAATGTGATAAACATCTCTGGTTTATTACTATAATTTATATATGTTTATCTTAGTGTACAGAGAAGGAAGAAGGTAACAGCAGCTTGCTGAAGATTAATTTTGAGAGAATCTGGTCACTGGATTCACAGAAGGCCTGACACTGTCCCAGGCTGAAGCAGAACAGCAGTCTACAGTTGTAAGAGGTAAAATGGAATGGGTAACAGTCAACAAACTGAGAAGCTGAACATTTTTATTGCAATGAAGTTGAGAAGCATCACTTTGAAGTGAAGGATATCCCACGGAACAAAGAACTGTACAAGAACACAAAAAGGTGAATACTAATACCAGGAAGTGTACATGTCTTTAAATTAGAATTACTGCAAGAACAGGACAAGGTGTGTATTTACAAACAACACGCCCTCCCACCCCTTCTTTTTTATTTACAAGCCTACATAAGAATGTAGACTTTAGGACAATCAAATCTATCTATCAATTATTTCATCCTCTGAAACTACTTCTGACTATGGTGGATGCCACAATCAACACTGCTAAAATCTTGACATGTTTTCAGCAAGAGAGGAGACAAGACTACCACCCATCTCAAATTCCACAGCAGAGGTCAGACAGCATTCACAGACTGTGTACAGTTTCCAGTCTGCAGCAGCACGGGCTGTTTTCATGTGAATTCCCTTCACTGTTGTTGCCTTTAACCATGCATCCGCTGGGTTCACAAACAGCGCTGAACCACGGGCCCAGATGGTATTAGCAGTTGGAGGCCCTGGCACAACATTGTTTGAAATAAACCCTGAACCACAAGGCAATACCAACTACTTCAGTCTGCTCATCTGCTTCATTGCACCAAACTACCTGCTGAGGCAGACACAGCTATTCTCTGTCAGCACGCTTTCAAACCTGGAATTTTGTTTCAAGATTAAACATACGGAGGGCACTGTCAGAATACAAGAATTAGCGACAAGCCAACTGATCCCTAATGATTTTGGGAGCATAAAGAGAGACATGAGGCCAATGGGACGAGAGCTGGAGACTCAAAAAAGCATACAGCACTTCTCCAGAAATACTCCTGCAGTGCTCTCATTGTTTGTTCATGGCAGCAGAGGCAAATGTGAAAAGAATGTAAATTTTTTTGCCTCTCATGCAGTCAGATCTTCCTTCCACACTGTTTATTGTTTTCAGTAGTAACTGCAACTTCTGAAAAATATCTAGAAATTATGGGCTAAAAAAAATACCAATTTGCATATTATGCAATCATTAAGTCACTGATCCATATCATAGCAACTTATGTCTAGATCCACAGGTGCCTACACAGACGGGAGAGGCAACACCTGAAATTATTCAGAGTTAACAGTCCCCTTCTCAGGCAAGCTCTTGCATCACTACCGGATTCACAAGACAACCACTGTGATTTATACAACAGCAAAATCTCTACTGAAGATAATGTGCCTTCGTGACAAAGACACGCTCAAATACTTTTATTGGCTCAGGTATCAGAAACCACTTAGCCATGTCAACATAACTGAGATTCTTAGCAGGGTTATGCTGCAAATTATATGGCCCCTTGCAAAGTACTTGCTCAAGAGTCCCTATCAAAACCAACCTTACTTCAGCTTTTTCTTTGTCATGCTCTGCAGAGATACTTCAAGGGACGTTTTGTTTTTTTTTCATTTTGACCAGCCTCCCTTGTGCACTGAAGTCTTTCATCCAGTGTGATTTGCCACACTGACATTAAGACATAAAAAATGTGGTCTACCATCATTTCTTAAGTCCTTCAATGAGTCATCAACATTTCCATATGCAGTCCATCAAATATTTATCACTCTATGGTCTTTTGTAACTTTCTGATCATCTGACAATGGATCCATACATTCCAGCAGCCTAACACAAGGCTTCCACACCGAACACAGTCATCACATAATGAAATGCACCAAAATTTCTAAGCTTACCGTTTCAAAGCTGCCTTTGTGCATCAGATCAATGGGAGGCCTGAAGAGGTCTGCTAGCGTAGTGAGTTTCTTATCTACTGCCCCTCCATTTCGTAGCTCCTGCTCCTGTCGAACTGCAAAGCCCCAAGAGGAAAGGGAGCTGAGTTAGACAAAATACTCCCAAGATGGATCATTATTGGCTATACTCTCATAAACAAAACCTCAGCACTAGACTCACAAGGTTAGCCCACACTGAACAAGATTAGCTGCTATGCAGGGCAAGCTTGCCATAGCTTTCTCAAGCACTGGGCATTTACTTCACTTTTTAAAAACAGCTTAATAAATGAGTATCAGCAGAGGGCGTCATATGCCACTATTTGAAAACTAGGAAAAGAAAAACTGTGACTTGTCCCCAATTACGGTTTTAAAAGGGGAAACTGAGTTACACTGCAGTGTCACGACTTTTACTTGGAATATCCCTATTCCAGTATTGCTACTTCTTGACTGTAAGGTAAACTCACAGAAAAAAAGCAATTGCTCACTTAAAAATGCAGTTATACAATGCATTTTATGGAACCAAGTCAGCTGGAATGGGCAATAACTATCCCACAACCAAAAACTTTCCAGTAGTGAAAGAAGCTGTCAACAGGCTGTAGCGTTCAAACCATTTTTGATCAGACACTGAATCCCCACAGGTTAAAAAAACCCAAACATTCCTGTGCAGCAGCCCTAGGAGCCAGGACATAATGTGGGCTATCATGGCCAGGGTCAATTTTTCAGAGATAACTAGACAGTGATAGTCATCTGTGAACTTACACCAAATAGCATGATAAAGTTTCATCCTAAGTTCTCATTTATCTAAATGTCTTGGAGCAGAAATTACTAGAAAAAAAAAAAAAGGGTATGATGATTCTGTAAATGGTGTGGTTTCCTTTCCAGAGCTGCCAGTGACTTCAGTACTTGACGAGTTCATTAATACTGGAAAACCCTGACCAAACTTGTCAGGGGAAATAAAGTAATTAGGAATACTTATTTGCACCTAACTACACGGGAACCTGGTCCATGGTTACACCTCTGGAACACTCCAGCAACATCAGCAATAACAATGGCACAAACAGCTCTAACTCAGCTGTGAAGTATCTGGCATTCTGCTGTCAAAGCAGCATATTTTATGAAATGTATTTGCTTAAACAACAGCCAATGCCTCGGCATTTGGAGATTCTGCATATGAACAGATAACACAGTGGTAAACGCAATTAAATTTACAAGAACTTTGTTTATGGCAAGGAAGAAGCATTTGGGGGGATGCTACTCAGATTATCTAATTCAAATGCTAGAATGACCACTAGCTAGCCAAGAAAACATCAGTGGATTAACTTAATTTCTACATAGGTGCTAGATTCTTTTCAATTCTCTCTAGAGCAGAAGAAGTTGGTTTTTTTAAGTTATCAAGAAAATATTTGCCATGCCAAAGCAGACAGAATATACTGTCTGCAGGTTTTACTTATATAAGACAGGTAAGAGTGTTTGGACCAGTATTCTCACTACTTGCTTCATATGTCTGTTACTCACTACTCTCCCCTTCAGCCACCCCAAAACAATAACCTTAACTATAACACCAATGCTGAGGAGACATGTCAGCAAACAGGACTGACATTACAACAAAGAACAGCCTAATAATGTTATTAAAGCAACTTTTGTTATACAGGAGGCAATTTAAAAACCATTCAATGACTGAAAGCTGTCCTAACATACAACAGAAACTATTTTTCAATCTTACTTGCATTAAAAAAAAAAAACAAAAAACAAAACCTCTAGCTTACTGATCTGCAGACACTTACTGGTTTCTGTTTGAAAATCCCGAAAGCCATCAAATATTGAACGCGCAGGTCTACGTCTTTTAGGAGCTAAAAAAAACCCAAAACCATTTAAATAATTATTTCAAAAGTGTACTATATCAAAATAATTACATATTAGTACTTTCCATCACATAGGGGGGAAAACAGAAGAGGAACCCAAAGCACAAATGATGTGGGAGTAAGGTCATAAGGAACGGTGGAAGGAGGATGGAAATAGGCAGTTTGGTAAGACCCAGTTCCTAACACATCTCCCTCCAGCAAACACAAAACATGTATCAACAGCATGCAAAAGTTAGCCCTTTCCGATGGGCTTTCCAAAGCCCATCAGTATGTAGTGGCAGTGCTGTCACAGCATCCACATGTCACAATTACAGTAGAGATTTTTACCAAAGGCCTTCAAGTAGATGAAAAACTTAAAAAAAATTAAACCCCGTGGGAGGATATTTTTTTATTAGGAAGCACATTTGTTTTTTTCCACAATGCATTTCTATTCTCTTCCAATCTCTTATCCAGATACTGTCCCAATTTCCCTGCTGGACTGTTAACAGCCACACTTTTCCACTGGATCCAGTATCCCCTGTCTGCAAGGAGACCTTCAGAACAGATTATCTGCAGCTGGACAGAGACAGCAGCCCAAGCAGGTAATTGGAATAACACCTGAAAATATCACTGAACTCCTACACTACAGCACAGCCACTGTACTTGGAATGCAAAACAGAACTGTCTGCCAATGCCTTTTTCCAACTATTTATCAGCATTACTGTTAACTGAAAGCAGAACAATTTTAAGGTAGAACTTTCAAAGTCTAAATATTACAAAATATAATAAACAAATTAAACAAATTAAGACAAATACAATGTATACCCACCAGAAACCTGTAGTAAGAAAAACTGATTTACTGTGAGAAACCATGACCTATGAACAAGCCACCAAGCAAGCGCTTCCAAAAGTGGACTTGAGAGACCTTTCTGATTCTGCACTCCTAGTGCATGCAGCAGCTTTCATCTTTCACTTTGTGCCATGCCAAAAGCATAAAGAATGGTAGACAGTTCTTGTTCCTTGAATTTTACTCATACAGAGTACAAAGGAAACAATCAATGTATTCC
This sequence comes from Chloroceryle amazona, assembly GCA_027560015.1. Lineage (NCBI taxonomy): Eukaryota > Metazoa > Chordata > Aves > Coraciiformes > Cerylidae > Chloroceryle > Chloroceryle amazona. Next base: position 7,071 of record JANHFX010021353.1, on the reverse strand, counting down.
ATGCAGACTATCATGGAAAAGAAAGTAAGCCTGAGTGTGGAACATGCTTGTTGATAACGCCTAACTCCAATAAGTAACATCCCTTTCATAGCTAAGTGCTTAAGCACAAGCACAACCTATTAAAGCCAACTTCAGAGCAACTTAAATTGCAGAACAGCAAGTGAAGGATGACTTCAGCAAAAGGAGCATTTCCCTTGCCAAGCTTAGCTATAGCCTGGCAGTGCAGGTGAAGATGTTTACAGCAGTCCAGGTAGATGATTTTCTGATATCCTTTGTACTGCAAGATAGGATCCATATATCTGGCAGAACACAAACAGACAGGGTCATCCATTCAACTGGACAAAAAGCTAAGCTCATATGACCACCTCAGCATGAGACTTCTGAGAACAGAAACCAGCGTGTCCCCTGCTTTGAAGTTAGAGCTGAAAAGACCAAGTGAAGTATCTCTGCAGTTCCAGCTAGCTTGTCAGGCTGCTTCATGTTATACACAGAAGTGGCTTTAGTGAGCATACAAGCACTGGTGGACCAGACAGTGCCAGAAAGGTATCACTGATCTACAGATCACCTCAGCTGGGTGGTCAGTGACAGTGTATCTGAAGTAAGTGCATGACAAGTGGATAGAAATGAACCAAGCATTAGGGTCAGTAGATCTTAATCCTACACTTAAATTCTCAATCCCATAGGACTCTACAGACATTTATCAAAAACTTGGGCCACAGGAACAAGTACATTGTCTTCAGAAAGCCCTCAGCAAGGCACCTTTCTCTGGAAACAACTCTCAGCTCTCATCCCGGCTAAAGACCTCTCTCATGTTAAAGAAAGGATCAAAAGAAAATCAACTCCAACGTAAATTTGAAGCTTTGCCTCTTTCTCATTTCTAGCATAGGAACTAAACAACAGAAAACCATATTTCCTACGGGTATGAGAAGATGAGCAGTTGTATGCCCTTCCTTGATTAAAACAGCAAGACTCTTAATTCACTTGACATGACAAAAGCCAGACAGCCAGAAATGGCCTGGCCATCATCCCTTACATACCAACACTTTAGGCACACTTGCAGAGACTGCTAGATAATCCGAAATTTTCATTAGACGAAAAGAAGTCACAAGAGTTCTGATACAGAGCCTCAAAAGGCTGGAAGAAGCAAGCATAAAGACAGCAAGCCTTAGATGTCCACACAGACATGGCACTATACAAAAGGAGGGGATAATGCACCAGGTAATCCAGTCCTCCTACAGAAGTTCCATCCCTGTGCTGCTGTAAAAGAACCACTACAGTAGAGGTTTGAGACTGAGATTTTCAGAGTCAGAACACTAGTGTCTTACACGAGTACTGAACAGCGTTTTAGATTAAGTACCCAAAAGAAAACAGCATTTCTATCACCTTAGAGAAAAAAAAAAAAGTTTCAAAAGCAAAAGTGATAAAGAGCTTCAGAAAACAAAACAAAGCACAAGGAAAAACAAATGAGAAAACTAGCTGCATGGTACAGTCTAAAGAGCAAATTAAATTCCTAAATGAAAAATGGAGAACATGAGTAATTGTACAGTTCTGCCCTTCTTACTGATCTGTCATGCTCCCTCAGAAGAATGTATTTCTCCTCTTCATTTTCACTCATCAGTCAAAGCTCAATATTTTATCCCACTATTTTGAACACTTTAACAGCAGTATCAGATGATTCTGAACCCCAGAAGGCAGATGTATACTTACAGCTAATTGGCTGTTGCCTTAAAAAGTCTCATGAAACAAGAGTTAGCAAATTAGTACCAGTGGGAATGTAGCCTCTCTAATGTGTGAGGTCTTCGATAACACGGGTGTTATCTTCATGTATACAATCATGTTACAGAGGTACAGAGTTGCAACAGAGAAAAAAAAATAAAACACTGAGAATAAAAATACATACAAGGCTTCATATTCAGCAAGTACTGGTGTTCTTTTGTCACTTAGTGAAAAACAAAACAAAACCGAAGGAACAACACAAGCCTACCTCCAAACAAGGGCTCAGGCTCTACTAAAATTTCCTGTTTTTGAGGAATTGGAGCTCTTACTTCATCCCTATCAAGGGGGAAGAAAAAACAAAATTAATCAGAGACATAATATTCCAAATACTATATAAACCACACCCCATTGTGCTCCAAAGGCTCCTGCAACTTGAACCAGCTAAGAATGTCACTGTACCATTGCACATAAACAAGAGATTTGGGGTAAAAATGGACCCTGAGGGACCATCCATTCCCATTCACGGCACTGATGCAGGACTTCGTACACTCTGCATTAAGATCTGGCATGAATGACCCTTGTAACTCTTGATAGAAGATTAGACTTGATCCCAGGCTTTGTCAATTTGCACATTTTTTTTTTTCTTCAGTAACTTTGTTAGAGGTTGGAAAAGTTTTTTAAAACTTAGCAAAGGCTGCTGATTAATCCACTTGTCACCCTCCTCCCCCAGTTATCTACATAGAGAGAAAAAAAAATATTATCTTCCTTTTACCAGCTTTCTTCTGTTGGGAGACTGTTTGCTTCCACTTGAAACTCACAATCCTCTTTTCCAGAGGAAGGAAAACAAGATGGTCAAAATGACCATTTCTCACAATTTCTGAAGCAATTCTTTACTTAGGCAGCTGTGTTCCCTCACATACCAACAGCTTAGGCATACTTGCGGAGACTGCTAGATAATGTGAAATTTTTATTAGATGAAAAGAAGTCACAAGAGTTCTGATACAGTATCATTTACTCAGTATGGTCACCTGGCCATGGATCTGTGTGAAGCAGGGCAGGGGCTCACCCACAGAAACCCATTGCTATATCCTGCCTATGAACTACTCCTGAAGTGCCCTCTTCCCCTGGATTCTTCGAAGTTGTAAAGTGTGCAGTTTGCGGCCCAGGTTTCAAAAAGTAACTCATAATGTCAGCAAGATGCACCAACCTTGCTATTAACCTCCACATCTTTGATTGCTGTTGTGAAGCTAGTTATTCTCCATTTTGCACTTGCATATTTATTGTTCTCTCTTCCTAGAAGTAACACTAATCTGACCAGCACCTGGAGGGCGTCAAGTATAGAAAACAAAGTATTCCAATAAAAACTTGAATCTTAAGTCACTGATGTGCCAGAAGTTGTCTAGAAGTAAGAACACTAACACCTATAGATACAGAGTTTTAATTTCATTACCTGTCAAAGGTTCAAGCAGACAGGCACATGACATAACTGTAAAGGTTAGTACCAAAAGAATGGTTTGAGTTTATATGTGTGCTTCAGAAGTATGAGTGGCAAGAATTTTCTTTCAATGTTAGTTGTCTTTTTTCCTGAAGCAGAAGATTTTCATAAAGACAAAAGCATGGCTAGGTTTAATTTAGAATATTTAATGACTGTGATATATCCATTAGCTTCCACTCAGAATACTCCATCTATCCCAGGCAGACACATTAACAGGCAGCACTGAAAGACAGTCTGCCATGCTCAAGTGGAACAACCCTTCTCTTTACTCTGGCATCTGACATGTAAGACACTGATGCAGATTTTGTAGTTTCTTATTCCTCTGCATGGCAGCGTACACAATCTAGCCCTTCCACTGCCAAATCAGGCTACGCTTAATACAATAAATCCCCTACAAATGGGACTAAGGTCACTACATTTTTAAGACCAAAACCACCAGAACTGTCTAACTGCTAAACTGACAGAAAGTAATAAGGCTGGAACAATTTAGAAGTAAGAATCTCTTCCTACTGGAACCCCACTTGAATGCCTTGGGCTCTCTTTGCAAAAACTGGTATGTATAAGCTACAAAAACTTCTGAAGTTTACGCAAGAGGGAGACTAACTTATGTTGGTCTTCGTAACAACTTAATAAGAATTATTTACCCAGACAACATTTGAACAATCAATTTAACAAGACAATCAAAGAATCATTTATTACAGTGAGTTGACAGCAGGTTAGAAATGACAATTGTCTCATTTGTTTTGCCTTACACTATTAAATTCTTAACACAGACTACTCATTTATACAGATGTTTCCAGGTACTTACTCAGTGTGTGGCTGAACAGCAGACACCCCCGCGGAACTGGTGCTAGGCTCCTCTGCTATGCCTCCACCATCCAGAAACATGGTGACAGCCATCTCCAGATTATTGTTGCATGCTTCAAGCATATGCTTTCCCACACTTTCACTGGCACCTGTAAAGCCAAAGAAAAATTAAAGCTGACTTTGGAAAGCATTTCGAAGTGCTACAAACAGCAAACTGTCAGGTTTCCTCTCTCAAAGCATTAATAATTAGAAAGAACAGTTCATCAGTTGTACTTCAGAGATGAACTGAAGTACAACTGTGAAATGAAACAAACACACATCTCACAGGGTAAGGGAATGTCTGCATATATGACAGCAAGGCCTCTTCCTTCCCTTGAGAGAAAACTTAGTGGAAGCCATCTGAGGGGTTTTAACATGTTTGTTTCTGCTTTTCTAGAGGTCACACCTTTTCCTGGAACAATTTTCCAAACACAGTAGGCATACAAAAAAAAATTGTTTTTGAAAACCTGACTTAGCATTTTAACAGGGAGAAGACTAAATCAGTTGCCAAAGTTTTTTTATGCACTTATAATAGATATTCAGAGATGGAAGAAAAGACACCCTGTTTTACTGATTGCACTAAAGGCAAAAACAAACCAGCAGAAGCTCAGTTCACATGGGGGGGAGGCAAGAGTAGTACACATCTACACAGTTATTTGTATAATGACTAACATTTATTTAAAATTTCTCTTAAGTGCAACTGAACTCGGTATTATTCTTGCTGCTCACGATGAAACAGTCGTCTTTAAGATCACTTGTAACTCTTTCCTCAGGTCAGCCTCTACCTCCCAATTTCTCCTCAAAACCCATACCATCAACAGAAGCACCCACACCAACCGAAGCTCTCTTGCACCCAACCCTTTAAATGTCTACTTACTAACAGTATCTGACTCTATAGGTGGTGGGCTGCCAAGGAGTTTATTTTCATATGGGAAGACCGGTAGAGAGGAAGAGTAGCAAAATGCAAGTGAATCAGCCTGGGAGTAGCTTTTAGATCTGTGGCATTTCTTAATAAGTTCACTGAGAGTCACCAAAATGAAGAAATCCCTTTCCCCAGCGTCAAAGTCACAGATAACATCAGTTTGGGCAAAACACATTTGCTTGTTTCTCAGATTTTCTGTGAAAGACTCAGGAAGGTCTAGTGTGAACAGGGAGTACACCACTTGAAACTGTCAAGATAAATCAATTCTAAATGATCTGCACCATTACATTAAATGACAGAGAAAGACAAACTCACTGAAGGAAGTCCTTTTCAAAAAGAACGCAACAAACCATCAGGCTTGCATGACAAGGGTACTTGGATGGCAGTCGGCTGCATTTTAAGACTTTAACAGAGAATAAGAAAGTACAAAATAAAAACTCATGACATCTGAAAAAAAGATGCAAGAGCATCAAGTTCTTCAGACGAACTGCTCTTTGGTGTTTTTAGCTCATTTCAATGACCGCTGTAGCAATTAAACAACGTCAGTATAGTCTGGAATATGCACACCATCTTACAAGCTCACTGGACAGTCATATAAAGTCACTCATTTATGTCACGGTTTAGGGTCAGGGCATCTTGCCGTTGGAGGCCTTCTGCTTCTGCCCCGCTGCGGGCTGTCCCTCCGACAGAAAAAAATATATTCAGCCACCTGCTATTTGAAGAGACACCAACATAAAGTGCTTGTCCAGATTTATCATTCCTAAGGAAACTACCATCACATCAGTGTTTTCAGTGCTTATGCTGGCAAACAGAAAATATTTATTAGATCTCAAAAGCAAATTTCAAAGATACACCATCATTTCACTGGTAAAGACACACAGGAGCTACATTCTCTTAGCAATACTTTTCTGGATGAGAGCACCAAAGAAACACAATTCTGCCACCTGGATAAGAAAACCACATCATTTCTCATTCTTCACTATCACCCATGCTAGAATCAAACTGCTGTATAGTATTCATTCAGCCTTTTCCCCATAGACAGGAGTGATTTCATAACTTACAACTCAAAGTTGAAAGCTGCTAACACAAATCACTGTTGGTGTGGGTGCCTCTGAGCAGCTGTCAAATCACACGAGTATTAGCAGGACAAGCTCCATGACAACACGCTTTAAGATATAACCTTAATTTGTGTTGAAATGGAAAAGCAAAACTTCAAAACTCTAAAGTAAATCATGGATGGATGAAGCCCAGCAGGTTTGTTGTTTTGTTTTGTTTTTTTAAGTGAAATCCTAAAAGGGGTGTTCTTATGTTTAGCCTAAATGCATGTATAAGCACCAAAAGCTGCCAGGAAGATCAAACTAGGAAGGCTCCACCTGTTCCAGTTCATTTTTTAGCAAATATCTCAACGACTACTGAAAACACAAGGCACACATGGGCACCTACTATAACGAAAACCTCTTTGCTGCAGGTTCTTTTTATTTGGAGTTTATTCAAAAAAGCTTCTTCGAGCATAGCTGAGCAATCAATAATTTCCCAGTGTATCCCACCACATTCACAGCATAGTAACCGCCCTCAACAGCCCTGTTCAGGATTTGAGTGCATCCAAGACCGAGTACATGGACACAGCCTGAAAACGAGCTGGTTAGAGTACCGCAGTTAAAAGTAGTTTCACTTATGTTAACTAAAAAGCCAAAGATGTTTCATTAAGCACTCCTTCGGCAGCTGATACATAATGCCATCAGCAAGGGGGAACTATAGGGAAGCAGATTAAACACAAAATGGGTCAAGCACCCAAAGTACACAAACTAAAGCAGAAATTATCACCTGCTGCAAACTTCAATTTAAAAGCGACTTGGTATTTTCGCTAGCAAACTAAATTCTCAGTAAGTCGACTGTACTTCGAGATATTTATTTTTAAACGCGGACTCAAGGTTCGGCTCAGTCTCTCACGGCCGTCAGCTCTGTTTGCTGAGCGGGACGCCATTCCCGGGGCAGAGCTGACCAGATGGCCGGGGAGGGAGAGAGGAAACGCACACGTACCACCGAGGAACTCGGCCGACCGGGGACAACCGAGAGGCGCCTCCAAACTGCC
>JANHFX010021352.1:54117-67153 GCA_027560015.1 Chloroceryle amazona | reverse complement strand
CTCAATGGCCCTCTTGAAGAGAGGGGCCCAAAACTGAACACAGTATTTGAGGTGCCAAGTACAGGGGGACAATCGCTTCCCTAGTCCAGTTGGCCACATTATTTGTGATCCAGGCCAGGATGCTCTTGGCCTTCTTGGCCACCTGGGCACGCTGCTGGCTCCTGTTCAGCCGCCTCTCCATCAACACTCCCAGGTCCTTTTCCACAGGGCAGCTTTCCAGCCACTGTCCCCAGGCCTGGGCTTGTTGTGACCCAGGTGTGGCACCTGGCACTTGGCCTTGGTGAACTTTCTCTGCCCATTGACCCAGCCTGTCCAGGTCCCTCTGCAGAGCTTCCCCACCCTCAAGCATATGTATGCTCCCAGCTTTATCTCATCAGCAAGCTCACTGAAGGTGCCCCTGATCTCCTCATTGAGATCACTGATAAAGATATTGGAGAGAACAGGTCCCAGCACTGAGCCCTGGGGCACACAGCTTGTGACTGGCCACCAGCTGGATGTAACTCCATTCACCACCACTCTGGGTCTCAGAGAGAGAATGCTCCCTTCTATGTATTTTAATTACTTAAATCTTTAATCCTTTCTGCATCCCTGGGAGAGGTGACTGCTTACCTTTGGTATTTCAGAGCTGGGAAGCCAGCATGGGATGCCTCCCTACAGTACTGTAGTTTGATTCTTGGGTTTATTTTCATTCTTATAGATCAGAGTCTTTCAGGAATGTACTGCAGATCTGCTTTATAGTAATAATTGAGAAAAACACCGTAGTGTTGAGGTAAGGCAATGACATTAACTCAGTTGTGCCCTGGTTTTGTCAATGTATTAGAACAGTATCAACTGCACGAAACTTTAAAATTGTTCCAGCTCCAAAGCTGTCTCCTGGTTAAGAACAGTCCCCAGTTTTGTCTCATGTAATAGCACCTCCCAGTGAAAGATGACCCAAGACTTCTTTACCAAATCCACGCAGCAACATCAACCATCTTGCTGTTCTAAGAGCTTGCTTATAGAACCTGTAGTGTGGTTGGAGTTGTCGTGACTCTTGGAAACAATGATGATGTCCACGATAGCAGAATGTTACTCAAAACCAAGAGGAAAATGTGAGGGGTCTATACAAATGTTTCCTTTTGCTCCAGGTGTTACTCCTTTGCTGAAATGCCGTGGTACCAGAGGAAAATAGCTGCGACACTATTTGCCACACCACCAACCTCCACCTTTCAAGAGGTAGAATGTGAAAATCTGTGAAACATTTTTGTTCCCCACCCCAAGCTGCTGATACACTTTTATTCTCCTGCCAAAACTAACATCTGCTTACGGGGTAAGGGGTGCTTGTGAGTTTACAACTGTCATTAATCAGAGTGCAACAGGAGAGTGAAGCATCTCTAGAAGCATAAAAATCTTTGTGCATGCTACAGCTGAAGGAAAAAAGAGTAGTGACAATTCACAGGTATCACAGGGTGTCAGGGCTGGAAGGGACCTTGGAGATCTTCCCAGTCCAACCCCCCTGCCAGAACAGGACCATAGAATCCAGCACAGGTCACAGAGGAAAAATTGCTCCATGGAGTTTGTGCAGCAGAAAATAACCAGCTCTGTGTAACTTTGTGTTTACTGTTAAGATCTGCTGCAGGTAACTGCCCGTGCTAGCGCCAGTCCCACCGCTCAGCATTTATATGCTGGGTGTTACGCCGTGTAATTATTTAACAGGACTGTTAGAAATTCTCCCTTTACATTAAATGCAAAAATCAACAGGGTGTTTTATTCCTTAGCACAAACAAAAAACTTCCTCATCCCCTATAGTGTGGATTTTTTCCGTTGGAAGTATTTTTGTTCACCTTGCTGTGACAATTCTTGCTGATGTACACCCTAGAACGTAGTACCCAGATGTATACCTTCTAGGGTGCCTAACCCAGTATGCATCTCATCAAAATACTGGTACATACACAGAAAATTGAAAATTAAACTGCTAATAGGAGTTTGCTGCAGCTGTTCTACTCTCTACATCAGTGAGTAACTGGCCCACAATGTTTTGTCTTCTTAAGGTGTGAGGCAGGAGTCACTAGAAAGTAGTAATTGTAGAAGGCTGCTGCTGCTGTTACACAGCAAGCAATGCAAGCTGTGCTTGAAGAAGAAATAAAACTTCTTAAAGGACTGTCAAGATTCGAAGAATACAAAGTGTCAGGCAACATTCTGACTACTGCAGAATGGTTCCAGTCCCAGTATCCAGTTCTGCAGCACTTGAAATGTCTGAAGCAAACTTGACCCAGGAGCTGTAGTCGAGCCCTATTGGTAAGACTTGTGCAGTTGCAATGCAAAATCTGTTTTGTAGATACATCCCCACTTAAGTTCTTTGGCAGTATTTTCCCTCCAGCTAGTAACATCAGGAAGAGGTAGGAATGGACTGAAATTCCTGATGTGCAGGATGAGAAACCAGGTGAGAAACGTGTACAGATTTCACAGAGGTTTATTCTCATCTAAGGATTCGAACTGGTGCTCTTTAGGAATCTGTTCTTGAAGTCAACATTAATGACCCGAATCATAAGATTTGTTTTATTTATTAAATTTATACATGAGAATTGGCTGGGGGAACCTGCAGATATGCTGGGTGGGAGAAATAAAATTCACAATTGTCTTGACAAGTTGAAGACGGGACAAAACACGATCCAGTGTGCTAGGGACAAATGCAAGGTACTGAATTGGTGGAGGAAGTGGCAAGGGAATAGTTGGGTAAGTACACGTCAGCAGATCTGACTGAGAACCATCAGCAGCATCTCAAGTTAATAAAAATAAGATCATGGATGGGAAGTTTTTCTTCAGTTCTGTTAAACATGCACATAAAGCTTCAGTTGGATTACTGTGATCAGTTTATTCTCCATTTTAAAGAAGGCAACTTTTTCTTTTGCAGGCTCTTCATTACTTCCACATGGCAGAGGAAGGTAATACTTCTAGCTTTTCTCGAGAGAATTGGATCTTTTATGAGTGGTGACTTAAAATAAATCTCTAGCTTTCAGTACTATCATAATAGTTTAGGATCTGCTTGTGGGTGATCTCCAGGGGGATGGTGACGGGGTTGGTTGGTTTGGTGGTGATGGTTGGACACTGTGATCTTAGAGGTCTTTTTCAGCCGTGACAATTCTGCGATTCTTTGCTCCCAACTTTACCAGCATGTGCTGGTCAACACCCTGGACTCTTAACATTGGAAAGTTTCATCAGAGATAATCAAAAATATTTCATGTGTTTACTACTGGCACGTAAAAGTGTAATGTGAGGAGTTGTTTTTTTTCAGATAAGTATTAAAGTGGAAATTGTACCTTCCTTAGCAAGCGAAGTCCTCTCCCCCAAGGCAGTCCCCTGGAACACAGGGGGAGGAAGCAAGCAAAAAAGGGAATTCCCTATTGTTTTTTCTGAATTATCTTACTGTTCAAAATCCTCTGTGTTCTAAACAGAACCCCAGAGAAAGCAGCCTGGTTTGAGAAAGCAGCCTGCTTTATTATTTCAGAAACTGTTTGGATCAGTGCCAATCTAACTGGCTGTAAAACTGTCCCCATGTCAAGGGGAAATAATAAGTCCATATTTTCTAAGAGCAAAACCATCAGCAAAAGTGAGTAGCTGAAAAATAAAGCAAGACAAGAGAGGTCGGTGTTCTCTGAAAGATTTGGATACAGGTGTAGCTGTGAAGGTAGAAGGGAAAGTTTGCTGTGTATGTTCCCCTGGGTGTCATATTTAAAGGAGTGACACAGTATCATGGCTTGGATAGGTGCTGCTCCTTCTCCTGTCAAGCTTTTCTCCTGTCTCTGTACAGCTGACCCCAACTTCTACAGCAAAAATTTGCTCTTTTTGGGGAAGACATACTTGAAGCTGAACAATAAAAAGATGGCTCTGCTGTGGTTAAGCAAAGCGAAGGAGTATCCTGCACATACAGAAGAGGACAAGCAGGTAGGAAGTTAAGAGCTGTAATGGCAGAGTCGGGTATTGTAACCAACACGCAATGTATGGCGGAGGAAGGCTTTGGGAAGTTACCTCAGAGAGGACTGTAGGTCAGCTCCTGGAATCCAGGATCGTATCCAGACACCAAAACATTCTACTACCTTGGTAGCTGCCTCTGAATGCAAGGGTTGGAAATGTAATAGAGAACAGTTACTCTTTCTTCTTCGTGCTGTTTGTGTAGTGCTAATACTGATCCACTCGTAAAGGGGATGTTGAAGGTAAGGCAGGCGCCTGAGCTGACCTCTTTCTGTGACCACAGGCTGGCTGTTCATCTGCCCAAAACTGGAAAGGTTGCAGTCCTATTCTGGAAGAGCTAAACACACATGAACAGCAGGAAGAAAAAAGCATGGGTGTATCCAAAACTTGCTAGATCCATGAAATTGAACATTTCCATCCTTTTCCAGGCTTTAACTGTTACAGAAAGCATCCAAATGTTCTGACATTCTGAATGTCCTAATTGTAAGAAATACTTGGGTTGAATTTTACACTTCAGAAAAAAAAAAACCTCCTGAGGTTTCCCTCTGTAGATTCTCTGGCAGGGCTCAAAGCATTACTCCCAAAAGCAAGTTCCTTCAGGAGACATGTGTGAGGGGTTCCATTCCTCCACTTCTTTGCAAAGGGAGTCTCAGTCTTCTCACACTCCCTCAGCTGATGTCCAGAGTTCTGAAAACACCAGGTTGGTTTCTTACGATCGGATGTAAGCTAACTCACTACGTGCTACTATTGGACTACAGCAAATCAAGAGCTAGTAATTGGTATTCAATACAAACTTACTACATCTAGTAAGCAAATTACACTCATGGCAATGGCCTGAGTGGTTTTATTCCCGTTCATGTTTTAAGTGTTGAGCATCATGAACTACAGAAGAAAAAATACTAGCTAGGGGAGGGTTCTGAATTTATAGAGCTGGGGTGAAATGTTCTGCTAGAAGAGCCTATAAACTACCTGGCACTGTGCTGTTATATTTGTTCTTTCAGGTACAGAAGGAAGCCTTGGAGTTGCTTAATTCTATCTAACAACAAACAAGACAATGGGAATTCAGTGCCTCAGGTCTGAGCAGCATAGGAAAAGGACCTCAATTCCTACTTCAGTTTCCTAAAGCCATTAATAAAAGTATAGCATAAACCTGCTCTCTCCACATCATGTCAAATTAATCTCTTTCAGCACGTGATCCGTCTGATGATTTACGTGGGATAAAGGGACAAGCAGGGGACATACTGAAGGGTCAAGGCTGGGACAGGGGTTCTGCAGTTTTAATTATTTGAAAGTTTTCTTAGTGTTCTGTTTTAGCAGAAGCTTCCACCAGAACAGTAAATTAAGCTAATTTAAGAGAGGCAGCAGAGAAAATATTTAAAGACTTTCCAAACCATATATTCTGGTTACCAAACAATGAAAAAATGGTAGGCAATCAAATACCCGTGGTATTGCCAGTAGAAAGCGTATCTCGAACAGATCATTGCAAATACCTGGTGCTTGCTTTCATAGAAAGGGATATTGCAATCTACAGGAGGATGGAGAAGGGCATAAACTGCTTAGACTAAAAAGCTCAGCTTGTGCCAAGTCCAGAGGAAAAAAATCCACAGCTGAGACACATCTGGTGCTTTGCTTCCAGCCCCAGAGGTCAACTAGTGGTTAAAGGATGGGTTTCTCCACTTAATGCTTCTTATTTTTCTATTAGCAGAGCATCAAAATGCAGTCTCTGCTATGTCAGAGTCCCAGGGGGGGTGACAGGTAATGTTTCAGAGAGATCCTGCACGTTTAACTGCCTTCACACACTACAAACACATCCCCCATACAGTAGCTCCTCCACGTAGTATTAACCTTACTGGTTCCCTCACGTGATCTCCAGCCTTCGCTGTCTTCCTTCCTCCCTGCAAGCACAGCTGAATTAGGAGCAATGCAAGTAGGAAAAGGAAAAGCTACAGTGCAGTATTACTGAAAGTCCTCGAGAGCCCGAGTTAACTGCGTGCACACGCTCCCACAAGGGGGTATTTTCTATCTCCAGAGCCATGCTTTTGGACAGTCCCTTGAAGCCCCTGACTATATCATACACATGGACAGCAGAGCACGTGGTTTGGCGTTCTCCTTACTAACACCCCCAGGAAAAACTACTGGAGGTAGGAAATGGATAAAATTTATCAAAACAACAGAGCAACTACAATCTTGTGATGTGCTCTTTTTTATTACGTCGTCATTTTTCACTTACTCAACATTCCCAAACTTCAGCAGCTAGCACTGGGTAACTGAGCCATTGATCAGTGCTAACTCAGGAAGCTTAACCCTCTGACATTAAACCCTCTTCCTTGTCTTCTAGGCAAGCCACACACTTCTGGTGCCTGGCCTTTGACTTTTTTTGTAGTGGGTTTTGTGTTTTCCTTCAAAGCTCTTTCATTCTAACCAGCCTGAGTCATGATTTAAGTGCATGTGCACTTGAATTTCATGCTGTGTTTATGAAATAGTTTTGCAGAAGGTACTTGGTGTAGCATGACAAACCTTCCACGTGGTGGACACTTCTGAAACTCTCACAGAAAGTTGACATAAGCCAGCAGTCTGTTGGGCCCTTTGCTCTACTGGCCTTAACCAAAACTGGTAGGTGCAGGGTAACATCTCCACCGTAAGCTGTGCATGTTGAATACAAAGCCTCGAGAGAATCCAGTATGTAGAAAAATAAAATTCTGGTGCAATTCAGTTGCAGATGAACAGATACAGCTCTTGTTTCTGGGTGTACACTGTTAACAGTGCAGGGTGATACAATACAGAAGTGGTTTTAATTATATTCTAAGAAATCATTTTCACATGTGTACAAAATTATAAGTTAAATGTAACAGAATTTACAGTTAATATTTAAAGCAGAATACAGATGGTAGTTTTAAACATGTTTTTACTCGTACTAAGGAAGCATGGTTTGCTAAAAGTAGCATTTCATGTAATTCACATGAATATTGTGCTCAGTTTTAAACTTTTCTTTAAAACACAGCATTGCAGTTCAGCAAAATCCCCTCAGTGCCAATAAAACTAAAAATGGCATTGGATTGTTGTGCATTTAGGACAAACTTCACCCACATGAAAGAATGAAAGGTTTTAGACATGCTTAATTCAGGTACATCTCAATTTCTGTAAGAACTTAAGAGGAATGAGGGAATTTAATACTTTAGGGTATTTTTATCTGGGCAGAGCTTATGTGACTTTGATTTTACTTGGGTAAAATCCACTAACTGCAACTGAACACGAATGTAGAAAGCAGCCAAGTCCACGTTACCTTTTGGACACCCTTGTAGCTGGGTTTACATTCATGTTCTCTACAAAAGGACATCCCAGATTGAAAAGGGAAACAAGAAAAAAAATAAAAATAAAAACCAATAACCACAAAACCTGTGAGACACCAGACCAAGGAGATTATGTGTAATATTTTTCTCTTTTATTATTATTTTTTCTTTGAAGATTACCTAACATCCTCGTGGTAATAACCCAAGGTAATATGTAAACAAATTTCAATGCTGCTCAAATGAATTAAAATATTCTGTTCATCTCCTACAGTAAGTCAGAACAGTGGCACCAAATCCTTTCAACATAAATCACATTCATCTTATTGTACAGAATTCTTGTGCAAGTAGTAAAGGCTTTATTCATGACCTTGGCTACATCAGTAGAGAGGGATATATCAGCTATTTATGTATTTAAAAAAATTCAACTGACAGAACAACGTGTTCTGCCACCTCAAATACCAGCAGCATTTTTCTACATATTTAGGATACGTTTGGCCTAAGCCTTTAACACCTTTTAGAACAGCCATGCAATAAAACAAACTTGGAGATGTTTCTTAAGAGAAAACACAAGAGCAGTTTAAACATTATTTTTTTTTTCTGAAGAATGAAGCCAAGATAAAGCAAATCTAGGCCCTTTTAAATGGCTGCAACTTTTCATACACTTAAAGCTCTATAAAACTAGAGCCTATTAGTATATATATTTATATTTTTAATATATATTTTAAATAAGTCTCTTGTCTGCTTTCAAAATTTATGAGGCGTTTTTCTGGTCTTTTGGAAGGGCAATAAATAAAAGTAGAAAAGGCTGAACTGTTTTGCATATCTTTGTGGAAGAACGGAGAACAATTATACTTTTAGAGTTCCAGAAAGATCACTGTACAGAACAAAAAGCTTATATACAATTAAGTGTGCAATTTTACTTGGCTGGGCCTTTTATTATGCAAGATCTCCTTTTTTGCCTAGAAGCCACTTCTACTCTTGACCAAATCCCTCTGTTTCTTCAATGGCAAAGAGCAGCTTCTCTTTTAGTTGTTCATAGCTTTTATACGGTGGCAAATCCAAACGATTAAAACTGAGCAGAAAACAAACAAAGTTTGGTTAAGTTGATCCAAATCTCACACAGAACACTCTAAAGCTTCACTGCTCTAGTACGAGTTAAAAAGCTTCTGGTCTAATAATTAGAAATTAAGAAATTGCAACCAGTGCAATCTCGCTGCCTTGACATTTCTACAAGCAGTAAAAAAGGACCAAGTTTGAGAGGAATACTTTGAGAACCAGAAAACTGTTACCACATCAGATAAAAGCCAGAACCCAGGAAGACTAAAGACAGCCTGAGAACTGCAATACTCAGAAATGTTCACCATCGAGGTTTCTATCAGCTCAGCTCAGCGCATCTCCAAATTTCAGCAAGAGCAGGAAAAAGCTGAATTTCTCTCCTTCCTACACACGCCTGGATATGGGGAGTGGGTTGCCTCTAAAGTCTGCCCTAAAAGGGTTCTGCCAAAATTGTTTCATCCCATGTCTTCCCCAGCATTATCTTAGAGAGAGGGACATTTAACTCTTGCAATCACCGCTGTAAAAACCAGCGCCAGGGGAGAAAATGGTAAAATGGAGAATCCTCTGCAGTAGTTTAGAAGAGTGGTGATTATTGCCACGATGTTGCCAAGGGAAGGTGTGTCCATTTTGCACACAGTATATACAGGCAACTGCTCCAGGCACCCATCACACCATTTGGTGCAGGAATGCCAAGCCAATAGTAGTCTGAAGCTTACCAGGAAAAATTACCTGCATTCTGGGTAAGCAACTTTGGTTTTCCTGTATCTCCTTTCACACTGCTACTCCTTATGACTCCATCTGTGGCTTATAATGCTGCTGGGCAAGAAGTGTATCTAATACCAGCATGCCACTTGTTTGGATCTTTATTGTTCTCTAAACTAAAGAATTAGGGAAGCTCCTCTCAGTTCTGTGCAAGAGGGATGACAGGCTTTTGATAGATCTACTACTGACAAACCGTGTACAAAATTTAAGAATAGGGCAACCAGAAGACTTTTCAATACCAACCAAGAAGCTGGAGATGGAGAAACGATTCAAAATAGTTTTCACTTGATTTGGTAAATGCAAGACCAGAAGAGAGAGCCACTAAAGGTACAGAAAGTTTACATGTGACAACTCACCAAGTGTGACTCCTTGGTAACCAGGTTTCCTTGCCGACTTTTTCAATGCAGAATTTCTGAGGACCATTACTTCCTAGAAAAGAAGATTTTGTTAAAGTGTAACCTGTTCCTTTTAAGTAGCTCACGTGCTACAGATGTGACATAAGACACGATTCAGATCCAGCAGGCAGAGCTCATTAGATGCTGCTCAGTGTTACATGAACATTCTTCTCAGAGAAATGAGCTAATTTCCTAATGATTTATAAATGCATTCCTGGGATTTCTGATATAAAAAGTCCTTTTAGATCCAAGCTGATGTACATGAAGTTCCTGTTATTCGTACACTTGCAGCATGGTTCATTTACAAACGGAACAGTTACGGTATGAAAGTTTTGGTGCCCTTTTACTTACCCATAAGTTCAGCAAATCCACCCAGTGGTAATCTGCAAGTGCCAGTGACAAACTGCAGAAGTCGCATGCGAACCTCGTTGTCTGTTTCTTTTACAAACTAGGTAGAGAAATTCAAATGACTTAATAAAAGTCTTTAACACAGCTGGAGATAAACAAAAAAATCCCTGAAATTGTTGAAAAAACTATCACTCCATTTAAGAAGACACCACCTTGAGAACAGTTTGCCTTTCTGATCTCAGTGAAATTGGGTGGAGGGAGAAGAAAGTGATTTCAGCTTATCCAGCCATGACAGTGCAAAGGCTGAGAACAGCAAGACAAATCTTTCTCTATTTTATTCTGAACTAAAATATCAATCACGCCAATGCTTTCTACGAAGACTATTGCCATTTGGATTAAACAGCAATAGCCTGGCCACAGGCTCTGGGTATTTCAAGAATGAATTATTCCCTGCATGTGGTAGTCTCAGAGAGAGGAAACACCAGAAGGGCTGCATCACTTTGTAAGGAAATTCAGTGGGAAGAGGAAGGAAAGAGGGGAGATGGAGACCATTTATACAACTGGAATGTTGACTGAGAAAAAAATCTGGATAAGGAAATGAGTATCTTCATCCTATAAATGTTGAAGCCATATCCAAGTTCACTGAAATTCTGATTAAAATTCTTTCAGTACTAAGCTTCTATAATCAGATCTTACATTATTCTGGCAATATAAATAAGCTGGGAAATAACTTATTTGCATCATTTTCTTCCAGGTATTTTGTCAAAAGCATTTTGGAAAGGGTGATTTAGCACAACCCAGGAACTGCCTAGCTGTGACTTCTATTAGAGAAATTCATAGAATCTGGGAGCCTGCAAAGCATTTCTGGAGTATTTTTTCTGAGAATAGTTTTTAGCCAGCTTCATTAAAATGTGAGTTTGTCAGTGCTAGACTGGCACAGTTAACGTGACAGTCATCATAAATAGTATGTGGCATTTCAGATGTACAGGTGTATTATGTATAGGAACTTTTAAAGGGTAGACTGCTGCTAAGAAAACAAAAAAATAAATATCTCTATTGTTGTATAATCAGTAAGAAGAACAAGACACAGACAAAGTATTCATGACCCAACTATCCAAATGTATTGTGGGTATTTATTTGCCATTTCCCACCCTAAAGTATGCTCCTGAAGAACCAGCAATCCTCCTTTCCTGCTCTGAAAAGAGCAAAGGAAGCAGTGAGAACCTTCATTCAGGTGGCATCCCTCCATTCCACGGGTCTTTTGTGTTACAGAACAACCCAAAATCTAAAGAAGTCAGAAATTCTACTGCTGACCATACCTGCCAGAACCATATGATCTGCTTGCTGTTCCTCGTGTAGTGACGATAAACAGTGTTCCTCTGCCAGTCTGCCAAATCAACTTCTTGCATGCCACAGAGCATGACCTAGACAAGAGAATGGTTACTTGGCAATAGAGGTATCCACACACAAAAATTTCTAGCATGTATGAGACATGTTAACAAAAACAGAAGTTCTGGCTCCCAAAAAGGGACTCATACTTTTTTTCCTTTTACATCAGCTAGATTTTCTGTTATCCTACTCTTACAGAACCAAAATTGCTCATGCATTTAAAAGGTCTGTAAGTCTGCATATCAGAAACTTCCATTTCTTCTGCCCAATAATTCAGTAATAACTTTTCAATATTCAATTCAGTAACTTTTCCATAAAGGGAATTTATATTATATTGCCTTTCCCATTAAAACCTTGCCTGATATTCCAAGATGATGATGATTACATTACTGCTACTGCTAGTAAAGATAAAACACACTGCAAAGTACGACTGCAACATATTCATTAAGAGAGGTAATGAAGTCTTGAAGTGCTAAAGACAAAGCCTTTTAGAAAACTGAACCCTAAATAAGATCAAAGTCCCTTCTCATAAAAACCCTCCCATTTAGCTTAAGCAGCTTTCAGAACATTGCTCATTACATAGAGGGGAACCTTGGCAGGTCTCACAGAAGTACACAAGCATAGCACTACAGAGCCTTTTGTCCCTGCTCCAAATCACAGCCCCAGACAGTGGGCATAGCCCAGGCTGACTGTTAACATGGTGTACGGGAGCAATTTCTCTCGCCAGCCTTTGGAGCACATATTGATGATCTGCAAAATGCAATTCCAAACCTTGTCGGTTCCTCCAAATTTCTGTCCTTATGTGTAATAACCCTAGAATTTACCTAGGCTGTGTATGTGAAAGGAAGCATCACTCTACACAGAGCTAACTCCTGTGCCATCTGTTACAGGGTAATTCCACCCATCTACCACAGAGGAAAAGTTTTCTGTGACTAACAGATCCATCTGTGACCTCGTGTTCTGATCCTTCCAAAGTAACTCACAGAACACTTTTTCACACTGATGATGGAGACTCAAATTCCCAACACCATGAGACACTGATTCTATAGATCTTGGCTTTTCACCATGACTTACCCCCACTGCTTCCTATTAAACTTCCATGTTCCAAAAGCTCTCAAATGCAGCATTCCACAGATGAGAGATTCAAGCTGACCTATCAATTTAATCATTCCATATGTATTACCTTTGCAGAAAGTCAAAATGGTGAACAGAAAACCTCACCTCCAGCTCCTTTTCATCAAAATAGTGGAGCCACTGTAGAGGAACAACTTCATTGAAACCATCAAGAAAAGCTTTGGTTTGTTCTCTAACTCCCCGAGAAAATCGCCACTCGGCCATTAGCCTGGGATGGAAGAAAACAAAATGTGAATTAAACATCAATTTGCACTCAGTGTGAAGAAGTTCAACATGTAGGATTGTGTGTGTGTTCCCAAGAGGCAACACTCCCTCCTCCAGTCGGGACTCCTCACTCTACAAGAAACCTGCCGTGCTCATACTATCACAAATCTCCACATTCAGACAACTATAAAGGTACCAAGATGTACTTCAATTACAATTCCATTTGGAAAGTAATTAAATAAAAATACTATTAGCCTTTTACCAATCAAAATTCATCAGCCTTCTCATGAAAGTAATGTTACTTGGGCATTATGATTTCTTTATGGCAAAATCTGCTTTAGCTTAAGAGGTGCATCATCTTAATGTTTCAGTGGTGGAAAAGAAAAAAATTCCACCGATTTAGAAATATTCTGTTCTTGAGCCACAAACATCATGTAGGCAGAGAATAGTAAGAAATGCTGTTGCTTATACCACCTATAACTACATTTGCCCAATACTTCCAGCACA
>JANHFX010021352.1:0-48790 GCA_027560015.1 Chloroceryle amazona | reverse complement strand
ACGACGAATGAGCGGACGGAAGATGCAGCCGCAGGACTTTTATATGAACCACTAAAAAATAAAAATAAACAAAGGGGTTGGGGGAAAAACAAAAAAAAAAAAAAAAAAAAAAAAAAAAAAGCTCAAAGTCTGTTCTACAATAACTGCAGGGACTGGATTCCATCCTGACTGCCTTTCAGCTGTCATGTAAGAGGCATCTTTTCTATCCCTGTATTTACCTGAGCTCAGGGAATACAAATGAGAGCTTGCTGGCCTTTTTCTCCTAACAGTTCTATGAAACTCAAGTCCTGGATCACGGCTCGCTACAATTCACTTCCAACCCCAAGGTCTAGCAGAAGGAGTAAAGAGAGAAAGGTAGCCAGGATACTATAACCCTAATGGGGTTCTGGGTATCCTGTGATAAGCATGAGAATGTTCTACAGCATTCTGTGCAAGTTTTATACCAGGATAATTATTTTAATTCTGCATAGAAGGAACAAATTTAATAGGCATTTAAATTAGATCAAAGCCAGACAAGAAGGAAGGAACCAAATCAGTTATCAACAAGAGGCTTGTGGAAGCAATTTATTTTTCACATCAGCAGCTAGAACCAGCCACAGGACAATGTCAGATTGGTCCTGCTAAACATAAGGTATGAATCTGGAAGGAACAGAGTTTAGCCTGCTGAGACAGGCAGTAAATCAGGTGACCAGCCCTCTACACCGGTATGAATGCAGCGTTACCTCCGCAAGTCAGAACATGAACAGTTACTCAGTCTCACTGAAGAATTCTCAGCTTGAATTACAATGAGATCCTCGCTGCTTCTCAATTTCACGTGCAAAATCTTGGGCAAAACTTAATCCTACATCTATGATATTATACTACTTATATATGTGGGATGGGGGCTGGGTTTGGGGTTTTATTGGTGGTGTTTGGGGGTTTTTGTTTGGTTGGCTTTGTTGTTGGGGTTTTTTTTGCTTGTTTGTTTTGCCTGGTACTTGCTGTGACTAAGACTCTTCAGTTAAATTATTCTAACATCATATTTTGGGCATATTTTGTTTCTCTGGAACAGATTACTTCAACTTTGCTGGTTCCCATCCTGTGCCTAGGCTCATCATGATAGCAACAACCACCAAACAAAAACTACACAAAACTAAAACTGGGATTCCTCCCTGCAGTCACCCCCTAAAAGCCTAGCAGATTTTCTGGTTCAGAAGCATAACCACTCACAGATCCAAGAAGCTAAACCTGCAGAGACAAACTTCCTCCCTAACAAATACTACACATTTCCACTGAACTTCATTTTAACACAGTAAGCTCCATAAAACCAGAACAAAACCAATACAGAGCTTCTTTACATAAAAATAAATAAATCAATAAATCCAAACCAGCAAGAACAATTGCAGCTCCTGTGACTACTTCGAACTTCCTGGAACTGCATTAGGACTGAAATTTACATCCTAACAGTTACATTTCAGTCAAGGAACTGGCCCCAGTAATCAGTGGCTCTGTTCTGCGTGGTCAACAGATGAAAACAGACTTTGTCTATGGTTTTCCTGTTACCAGATTTTGCTTCTGAGTTCCACTTAGAATTCTAAAATAAACCTTGTAGCCCAGTTGTTTACCATTCCTGGGCATCCTACACAGCCTGTTTGTCGGCTGTTACTTCACACCTGCACTTATCTCCTCTTATGTCCTTTCTGTTCACACCAGCCCCACTCTGGAGTTTGCTTTGTTTTTTATCCAAATAAGCAAAATATTATTTCTTCACAATCCCCATTTCCAGGAAAATAGAACTTTCTGAGCAAAAGTTTCTGAAATAACAGTATAGAGCAATTAACTTGCATTTAAAAATAAAATCCAATTAAAACATTCATCTTTATCAAAGAACTGAACAACTGAGACCACAGTTTTACAAATGCAAGTTTGTAACCCAGAACAGTAGCCAGTGTCGCCAGTTCCACCTCTGTAACATGTTAAGGGGGGGGTAAAAAGGTAACCAGGGTCAGGCTACAAAAGCAATCAGTCTCTTTGCCAAAAAAAACCATCAGAAATCAAAACTGTTTTAAACAAACTTTCTTTTACCTTGCCAAGCCACCATAATCCAATCCTTCTTCTCCTCTGAATATAACATACAATCTCCTCCTCAAATCATACGGTTTTAATGCCATAATCTATGAAAAACAACAAGAAATGGTAATGTTATAAATCATGCATTGTCAACAGTATCACTCCTCCTTATTCAGATTTTAAGTGATAGAGAAAAGCCATATATGTCAAATGTTTACTCAGATCTGACAAGCAATTAGATCATCTCATGGAACATGGGATCCATGAACTGAACACAAAAATGTCAGCTTGGACTTAAAATCCTTGAGCAGCAGACTGCCAGCAAGCAGGGTGTGTATTTGGGAAGTATCACCACATGGTTGCCCTGTCCTTACACCCTTCCTGAGGCCTTCATTAAAGGAAAAGAGGAGAAAGGGCATTTCAAGGGATAAATTACACATTTTTAGTTTTAGGAAAACTACTGAAAAAGTAATTTACTCTAATCCAAAATAAGTGCAATATACTTTCATTAATCATAGATTTTTTGCTTAGACAGAATCCCTGTCGCGAGGTTTTGTGTGGTGACAGAGGCAGGAATTTGCTATGCACCAGAGAAAGAAGAAAGGAACATATGGTGGCTACAGACTGCAAGAGCTTGAGAACTGTAACCTTCAACTACACAGAGTTAACGTTCGAAGGACAAAGCAGGACAGCAGTTTTGACTGGACAAAACAACATTTTGTAACGTACAACACGACACAGAAGAATCAGCAAAGAAATCCAGTATGGTTAAGTTAATATGGCCCAGCTAATGTAAGCACAAATAAGCCCACAGAAGAGAAGTCCCTTGCAGGTTATTAAAATACCCAGAAATCACATCAAGCTCAAGAAGCATTTCAACTGTAAGCAGCTGGGGACTGAAAAATCATTTAGGGAAAGCATATACATTACTTCTTCCCTAAGAATTCCCCTCTGGCTAGTACCAGAGGAAGACTATTGTGCCTGAAGAACCATTAGTCTGAACTGGCTATGGCCATTTTTGTTCTTAAGCTTTGTGTTGATAAACAAACACAAGTCTTTGAAGGCCTTACTTGCTGGAAGGAATCCTCAAACAGAGTCTGTCTGGATACGTTGATTTTCACATGGCTTGGCAGTGCGTTGGACTGGAATGCAGGATAATGTCATTAAAAAGGCAGCACGTATACATGCAAATTCAACTCATTTCAAAAAGTAAATAATTACTTTATCAGTACCTGACACAAGTAACGGAAATGAGCAAGTTTCCACCTAAAGCTACGCTCATAAGCAATCTGTGGCCCTTTATTTCTGTAAGGAAATATATTTGAGATACATTAACCATATAGACATCAAAGAGTCAATGCTAAACAACAGCATGCAGATTTCAGACACAAAAATTATTATCATAACATATGATCAGAAATGAAATACAGTTGATGGTTTGGCCAGCCAGCCCCTCCTTTTTCTTCTTCTTTCTTTTTTGTTTTTAAGATGCTGCTAGACAATTTACCAGATTTCAGAGAAAGGTAGAGGTCTAGAGGATTTGTAATCCCTATCAATCTTGTAAAAGTTACAAAGCAGCTAAAGGAGAGACATCTCATTTATTTTCTTCACTGAGAAAAAGCCTTCTAAACTGGGCTTTATAAATGCAGCTGCTTGTGGAACTGCCAAGAAATTTGTAGTGCAATACTCTATAGGCTCTCTGAATGAAAGGTCATCAACATGTCATCAGAAGTAAATCCTCCTGTACATAAAAGGGATTAAAACAGCCACCATAGGATGGATCAATACTTGTGACTGAGCTATTTTTAAAAAGATTTGCATGTAAAATACTCGAGAAGTATTTAGAACTACTTTGTTTAGACACTGATGTTGCTAGAGGGTATGTAAGGGTAAGTAATACTCATTACAATCACTTGCTGTTTCTTTTAGAATTTCACTATTAGTCACATTAGTTCAATATTCAAGTTTACCTCACTGCCCCCTTCGTTTATAAAATAATCACAAATTTATAAAATAATCACAATTTTAGTACCTGAGAAGTGTCTAAAAACTAGTGAGACTTAGAGCAGTATAGCAAAGTGTCACAATTAAACTGCCATTAAAAATCAATTCACAGGACAAGGATTTGTTCATAATTGAGTGCTCAATTCCAAGTAGGGATGGTTTTCAGGTATGTGAAAGCTTCCTTATTAAACTACAAGGTAAAACATAAAGAAAAATAAAACCATTTAACTTCTCACTTACACAGAAGATTTCCCAGTACGAGGGTCATTGAAGGTGGTGGTTCTTGTATTATGGTCAACAAAGTATCTGACACCTTCTCTGGTATATCTGATTTCCCAGCCCTCTGGAAGAGGGTCTTCATTTTGTAAACTGCAGAAGAAATTGCAGACAGTACTTTTTCCCCTCCTATCATAACATATAAGAATTAAGCAAGATCTTTTTATCTGTGCAGTCAATATACACACCTACCCTTGAGTTCGAGGGTCTTCCCACTGTGTTGTCTTTGTGTTATGATTTACAAAATACACCCTATCATTTGAATCCACTCTCCTTTCTAGAGGGGAAAGAGAAAAAAAACCTCTATACAACAATTGCATTCCAAATTTCTGTAGCTGTCTCTTCCTGAAATCAACAGCAAATTAACTTACCCCAGCCAGGTGGTAAAGGCCCAAGTGGATCATTTTCTGCTGACAACATTGATGCCTATTTGAAAACAAGAGGATATTCATTTATGCCAAATATTACTCAAGATTGGTTTTTTCCTTACTGTATTTTAAGATTACTGCTAATTCTGCAGACTATCTCTTCTGAGAGAACATCATGCCATTTTTAATCTTTTTTCTGTGAAGAAAGATATATATGATATATATATATATAAGATAAGAAGATATGATTGCACATTTGCCTCCTCTGTTTACAACACAGTCTACCCTCCCTTTCCCTTCCTACACCAAACCTGTGAGCCAATCAGTGGTCTAAAGATGTACAGTTCATAGAAGTTTTGCAGAAGTAAGAATAAGCAGATTAACACAATGTTCTTGCTTAGAGCCATGTTTTACCAAAATAAACGTTTCTAAGCAGAGCAATTACTGCCAGCAATGGGGTTTTTGCTTCCTCAATACATGGTACCCTGCCTGGATGTTTGGCTATTTTCAGATTTTGTCCTTTGCAAACGCAGCTGCATTCAGACAGAATAGGTGGGCTGTGAAAATTACAGCAACATGCAGTAAGGTGGAAAAAAAAGTAAAAAAAAAATGTAAAAACCCAGATTAAATTATTATGTAAAGCCATGCTAAACTCATAATATACTGTAACCCTTCAGAAGTGCCCCAGTAGCTCCCAAGAATATGAAGCATGGGTGAAATAAAACATAAAAGGCAGTAATGCCCCAGACTGCAGGATCCATGTTCTGATTTGCAATTGAAAGCATTCAACCCTTAAATTTTTTGGATTTTTTTTGGGGGGGGGACAGACACAGAATGAGTTTTTGATATTTGGAAACCAACTACTTTTTCCAGAGTATCTCAGGGATCACCTTGCTACTAATACTGCTTTCTACAGCATTTGCAATACAAAAATCTCAAATCCACTGAAGAGTTTACAACAGCAAATTTGGGCAAAAAAAAGTTCTATTTTTCCTGTGAAACAAAACCAGAGCGACTATCAAAAGAAAATGCAATAGTTACACTCAAAATCAAGCTGCCTCTTTGTTCCAGCCACCAGCTACTAGATGGGAACAGAGAATTACCATTATCTCAGCAGCAAAAGCAGTTGGCCTTTTCTGCTGCTGGAAACTATGGAGTCACAATGACCCTGTAACCAAAGACTTGTCTGCGTCAAGTATGAAAGGAACAGCACACAACAGAAAACACTGTCTGCCAAAGAACTGAATGGTGGCACGACTCAGAGAATTCCAGTTGTCTTAATGGGCCCAAGGATTTGTGGGAGGCTGATGTATATTTAACAGGACACACTGAACATAATTCCATAAGAAAGGAACATAATTTAATTTAAAAATATATATTGCTTCCTGAGAGAATAAATCTAGCTCAAAGCAAAATACATCTTAGGATCAGGAAAAGTGAAGAGTTTTCTTAGATGTTTAAGCAACTGATCACAGTAGTACACAAATACAAGAAGTTGCTCAGCAGAAGTTCTTGTCTCAATGTTTCAGCTGTGACTCTTGGATTTGCATTAAACGATACCAACGTAGAATATCAATACCTGAAGATTGGCTGCAAAACAGACAGAACCAGGCTCTTTTCACTGGTGCCCAGTGGCAGGACCAAAGGCAGTGGGCACAAAGTGAAACCAGGAGGTTCCCACTCAACATCAGGAAACACTTTACCACTGTGAGGATACCAAGTGCTGACACAGGTTGCCCAGGGAGGTTGTGGAGTCTCCATCCTTGGAGATGTTCAAATGCCCTCTGGACACAGTCCTGGGCAACTGACTATAGGTGGCCCTGCCTGAGGGGGTGGTTTGAACCTCAACCATTCTACCCTCTAATTGCCTAAGATGAACTGACACTGATGCACAGCTCCAGGAGTTAAGAAAATTAGTGGTGATCCATGTTTCTGCCATTGCTGGTGACGAGACATCACATCCAATTACGAGAGGCAGAGAACTATTAAATGTAAGAATCCTGTAGCATCCTTTACTTCAGAGGGGTAGCCAAATAAGGTCCATCAAAAGTTACGTCAACAAAGTTACATCTGTGGATGCAGAGAGTCCTAGTTCCATCAAGCTGTTGTGGAATTGTACTTCAGTGCTTTCTTTAAACACTCCAGCTTTGCTACATACCACTTACAAAGTCTCTGGGATTGGTTCTTTTCTTAAGAGACTAAGCACAATTCTTAAAGAGGACTGCTTAGAGTGACAGTGACATGCACACACCATCATTCTTAAGCTCTGAAAAAAGAACCATCCTATTTATCCAGCCACATACAGAAAAGTCTGCCTCAAGAAAGTATTTTCTTTGAAGCTACTCATGGCATTTGCTTCAGGTAGAAGGGAGCAACTATCTGAGAGAAACAGAAAACCCTGTAGGAAATTCCAGAGCTGAGCTAGGTGTATAAGCTTCAAAATAAGCTCCAAGTAAAAGAACTGCCTCCTGTACTACAGAATGACTCCTGATCACTAATATAGTTTTGAAGACCTTTTAATATTCAAAATCCCCATAACACAGCTTCTAAATTCCTTACCAGTTAAGGAACTGCTTTAGATTTCCTTCTTACTAGTGTCACTAAAAGTCTTAAGCACCACCCAGTACACAAGGCTCAGGTCAGGGAACAGACTCAGAAGGGACTACTTTTGCCCTTTAAGGACAGTTTGGGGTTGTTTTTTTTTAACACATTCACCAGAGTCAGAATCTGAGCTACTGATGCCAAGCGTCTCGTAACACACATAGAAGAATGGTTATGAAATCACTTTAGAAAAATCTAAAGAACAAAAACTATAGCTATAGCTCTTTACTCGGTTCTAAATGTTATGTAAAAGTTACCGAATAGAGGTATCGTTGGTTAAATTGTTGCATAGCTCCCTGCAGTTGATTCCGTTGAGATTGCCATTGCTCAAAATTCCTGACTGATTCCATTGTTGGTCGCTGCCACGTTGTTGTTCTGGTGTTGTGGTCCACGTAGTAAACTCTCCCACGATCATCAACTCTTCTTTCCCAGCTTTCAAGAAACACAAATGTTAATGGCTAAACTTTAGTAATATTGCATAATTAATTTTCTCTTTACGCTAAATTCCTAGACAGAACTGGAGTCACAAGCACAGTTTTAATTTCTAAAGTACACAAAAGTACTCCCCAACTTTATCTGTAGGAGAACCACACTGAGCAAAGACATCAAGCAACAGCACGCTCAGCTCTCTGTCACCTCACTTTAAACTTTGGAAATTCCTGTGACCAGAAGCAATGTTGGCAGGTTTCACAGAAAACACTTCACCTGGAGACCTGAGGTTTGGAGCCACTGCACTACACCTAGTGGTGCCACCTAAATAAATGCTTACATTTTGAAGGAAGAATGAAATAATTTAGTAGCTGTATTTAATAAGTGATCAGAACAAGAGACATACACAGTACCAACATTCCTATAACAATAGCTGCAATTAACAGCACTCTAAAATAGCTGAAAGCTAGAATTTCTTAATAGAATACAGTTTCAATGAGCTGCTTATAAAAGCTGGTAATTTTCCTGCACCAAACAAGTATAAAAATAGTACCTTTATCATGTTTACATCAAAAAGTCTACATTACCCAGGAGGTAAGGGCTGTGGTCTTTCCCATGTTGTAGTTCGTGTGTTGTGATCAACATAATAGGTTCTACCATGAGGATCTTTTCTTTGCTCCCACCTTCAAGACAAAAAGACTTTCATGTTAAGTAAAGGTGTATTTGCTTCCTTAGGGCTTCCTTCCCACTAAGCCAAAAAAGTATCTTGGTATTGAAAGAAATTGCTATGATCCAAAACTCATCATTAACACCCAAAACCCCTGACATTAGAATACGTATCAGGTACTTCCTGCTTGAACTGGTATCACCATAAAGACTTCTTTAAGGGACTTGGATATAAAATGAGCATACATCCATATTCACAAGGATTTTCAAATTCTACTTAAGAAATCTGAAAACAAAAGTCAATTCGCTAGCCACTTGAGGCTTGGATGCTAAAATAACCCCATTCAAAAAGTACTTAGAGATGTGGGGCTTGCATTTCCAAGTATATGCCACTCCCCCCCCCCAAAAAAGTTTACATTTTGAAGCACTGTTCCCTATATCCAACAAACAACGGGATCTTTCAAAGTGAACCTGAAATGTGTGCTGTCAGATGGTTTTCCTGGGTTTCTGTTTCCTATGCTGGTAAATTCTGTATCTGATATCCCAGGAGATGATTTTATCAGTTTTAGTTGCAAAGCAAACTTACATTGAAGGTGGAGAGAGGACCAAATATTACAAACAACTGAAGTTTTGTGCTGCTGAGAAATACCATAATGCAATAAAATAGTTATAAATGGGAGAGGAAACCAGTATAGAAGTTAGAGGAAAAGCTGAAGTCCTTGCCTGCATTAGATATGTTTGGCTTTCAGATGTATGTTTTACATAATTAATTAGAAAATTCTAAAATAGTTAATATTCAGATTGTTACAGAAACATCAGTATTTCCAATTAGTTACTGAAGACATCTTCAAGCAAACACCTACAGGAATTTCTAAACTCTTATTAATTTTTACTTCTCTGTATTTTGGTCTCTGCTACATTCTCATAGTTTAAGAGCCAAAGGAGTAACAAATTATGACCCAAATAAGTTTGAATACATCAAATGAAAAGTCTTCATGTCCCTTATGGTGAAGAGTTTTTCAGAAACAGTGTTGTGATTTAAATAAACAATCAGTTCCCTGTTGTTACTTTCTGGAACAAAAGCTACTGGCCAGTTACAGCCAGAGTACAAACCCCATCTGAGACCCAATAACCCCACCTCAGCCAACAGAACTGCATTTGGCAATCCCAGTATAGAATTAAATTTCTGTTTCTTTATATGCACATTCAGATGAAACACAATTAGAGCAGTAAAATCAAACCCACATACCCTGGTGGCAAAGGTTCTGTACTGGTGTTACCAGGCTGCTGTCTTATAGGTTCTGCAGACGCACTTGAGGTGGAGGAGGAGGATTCTCTTGGTTTTGCTGCATCTGGTGCTATACTGTTTCTAGCATTAGGCTGAGCACAGTCTGTTGCAGCTGGAGGTTCTAGTCCAGCAGACGCAAGAGGCAGTGCAGAAGCGTGGCTTTCAGAACAAACAGTTGCTTCTGTTGTCGGCTGAGGTTCTGCTGTAGTGTTAGTGCAATCTGAAGACATGGGAGCTTCAACTGAACCTGTCAGAGCCTCAGAGACAGAAGAATTACCAGCTTCTGGTGCAGAGACAGATGACTCACCATTAACTAAGAAATGGGAAACAAGAACATTTGTGTATCAGAATCGGATGAGATTTACTTTTCAGAAGACCAACCTTGGGAGTGAACACCACAGAAGGAGTAAGTTTCAGTTGCACCTATACACTGTAAGCAGCACTTTTACCCAAGATGATAAAAAGTCACAATGCACCTGCCTCAGTTAAAGCTGTAATTAAAGCTTACAGTCTGCAAGCCATTCTCTATACTTCCCTGCTAAGGTAATGTCTTAGTTTCTGCAGATCTTGGTCAACTCGATGTTACACCTTACTCTTTAGAGTAGCAAAAATTACCCATCTGCTTCCAAGAAAACAGTACTGCTTGATGTGCTTTGAAACCTTGAACTTGTATTGAGTTGAAAAAATAATCTTTATTAATTACAGCATCGACAAAAAATATTAAGACAGAAATAACTCTATGAAATTTGAAAAACTAGGAGGCAGTTCTTACAGATTCTTCTTTTTTCCTTTTTCAGATTTGAGGTATAGAATGCTGCAATTATGCAAAAACACCTGCCTGTGACTTGGAAAATAATCCCCCTCCAAAAGCAAGATCAAAATATCAACATTACTACCTGGCTAACGTAACTTACGTCCTTCAACCACTGAAGGAAATTATTTTAGAACCATAAAGAAAATCAATTTCTGTCTTTTAAAGAACAATACAAATGTCATACAACTCAAGCAAGCACAATCCCATAAAAGATTTAAAGCAAGTGTGAATTTAGCAGGAAAAGGGGCTAAGAAGGCTTTATTAGTCCCAAGTCCCCTCGGCCAACAATATATAAATACCAGTCATCTGCAGAGCTGAACAGAACACTATCTCAGCACAAGATCTTGTCTTAGACAAGTGAAATCAGGTACAGAAGTCAAGAGGACTCTCATCAAAAGTCAAGGCCCTATTAAAAGCAGTTCAATGTCACTCAGCTTTCATTTTCTGCACCACTAATGAACACCAGAGTGTGACAATTCTATTTAAACTCATAGGTTTGTACCTATTCTAGAATTTTCTACAATTACTTGAAACCTATGTTGCATGTTATTATCTACCAGCGTACTATTAGCTTACAATTCTAAGGACTGAGGCCAATTGCTCTCTTCTCATAAACTTATTGATGCATATTTGCAAAATTTAATGCTGTTTCATCATTTTAAAGAGTTCCTGTACTTCAATTTTGTGTAACCCTCTTAAAAATAAAAAGCTGGATTCTACCTATTACTTGCAATATGTATAAAATGTCAGCCATTTCTTGCTTTGCCAGAAGGTCAGAAAAGCAGGTCAAAGAATTACAAACAATAAAATTGTCATCAGCAATGTATTAAATTAGTGAGGCAGTTTCTTGAAGGAACTGTCACTGGGCCATAAATATTTTCTTGATATGCATAATGATAAACATGATTTTACAGGTAGCAATAGATTTGTATTATCTGTAAAAGCACTGTCAACTATTTCAGGATAATACCTCACACATAACAGGTTAACTACATTGAGACATGTCAAGAATGTTTAGAAAAAAAGTAAAGCATGACCTGAAACAAACAAACAAAAAATCCTAACTACAATCTGATCAAGTTTCTTCAAAATTCTGCTTTGACTAGCAACAATTTTACTGAAATAGGGAAATAGCCAACTGAAATTTCAGCTTTCATTTAAAAAGCCCCTTCAATTCATTCCCATGAAAGAGTGTTTTGGATTACATAACAAAGTCGGAAGCAAAATAACTGAACAAATCAGCAGTTCTTTTAGTAAGCTGATCTCCAAAACAGATCTATAAAAGATTACACCAGCCGATTACCTCACCAATTAGACCTAAACCAGAGATTCTGGCAACATCACATGAAATTACAATCCTGCTAAGCACAATGCAGGGGGCAGGGAAGATACAAATCTGTCATCAACAAATGCTGCAGTCGACCTGTTTTATGCCTTGCTTTAAAAAAAGGCTCCACCAACTGGTACAGTAGTTGGAATCTGTTTTATCAGTGCCTCTGTGCAAGCTCAGTGATCATTTAATCGATATCACTATTTGAACAAATCAATTTTTTTTCTGCAATTACCCTATCCTAATACAGATCTCAATTGGATCTCCTACTAGAGACAAAGGAAGCGATGTCTAAATAAAACACATGCCCTCTGGCCTTTGACTGAGAAGAGAAAGGAATCAAATTCAAGTTCTCCAAATAGAGAAAAGCTTCAGAGAAGGCCTAATTTAATTACTACCTTTTAAAGTTCATAATTGTTTCTGCTATCTTCCCACCATACTGACACTTCCCACTCTATTACAGAAAATACATCAGTCTCTGTTACACTGTTTAACAGCTTGCCTAGCTCTATTTATCTTTCTCCTCTACTATCACTGTAATCTCTCTCAAATAGCTGAGAAAAGGCACAAAGTGCTCAGAAAGCACTGTCATTATTAGATGCAAAGTTCTGCCAGAGGATTAAATATTCTTAAATACTTCCTTTTCCTTGGTTTTACTGTACTGAATGTTACTTGTAGTCAAAGTTTTTGTGTTTAAAATGAAAATCAGTATTTACCAATACCTGTGAGGAAACGACAGCTTTTGAAACAATAGAAAGCAACAGGAGTCTGCAACACAGCTCAACACAGCACAGCAGTAAAAATCAGATTTATCTAATGGTAAGAGAAACTTAACTGTAGTTACTCAAATTAATTGTGAAAGAAATCTGATTTTTCCTCCAGACAGACAGTAATACGCTTTAGTCACCTGGGACACAAATCAAAGTTTTGGTTGCTTTACATCTTTCTTCATCAGAGAACAGAACTGACAGGGAAGTATAAAAGTTAGCACCTTTAAGAATGGATCTAACTCCAGAAAAATTCACAGAAGTGGACATGAAAGACTATAAATTCAAGCTTAGAAACATCCTTTCACTATTTTGAAATCTAACCAAAAAAAATGTATAGAAAATGTGGCTCAAGTTCAGATCCATTTCAACCAGACAAAAAAGCCTATGGAACGTGTTCTCATAGTAACTCTCCCATTCTTACCAGTGCTGTTGACAGGCTGAGCTGCAAGTGGTTTTGGTACTGGCGTATTTTTGGGTCTGGCTGCAACGTGGGTAGGAGATGCTGTGCTCTCTCCATTAACAGCTTCTAGACAGAACGCATTCTGTACTACAGAGTTGGAAGGTACTTGATTGTCTATCCCGTTAGAAATGTCACAGGGAGATCTTGGTAAAAATAGAAGATAAGTTTTAGATTATCAAAAATAACATGTTAAACAGTCATGCAACAAAACCAAATCCTACACTAAATCAGACTAGAGAAACAAATAAAGAAATGGAAATAAATTAACAGTTTGTAAGACAATGTTTGCAGCCTAGATAACAGTCAAGTGCAAGGCTAAAACAATTAAGGAACAGAAGGCAAATTTTGGCTTTCAGATACTTAGATTAAGATTTCCACTTCACCCTTTGCTTGCAATGACATTTTAGAATGGAGTTGGGCAGACACATGCCTGCCCCATCTTCCAAAACTGCCTCAGGGAACCTTCCAAAGTGCAGCTATGAGCAGGAAAACTTTTTCTCTCATTACTAAAGTGCAACAATTGGCTTTGTTTGTTATACCTCAAAAAATTATTCTAGTTGTAAGAAAGTAACAAAATTCTCCCTGAGTAAAAAGAGAGTAAGATGAGCTTCTCTATACATAGGCAGGATTCTGCACTGTGAGGACTGATACTAAAAGGCAGCTCTGTGTTTAGAAGGCCACATGGAAATAAAGGTATTGTAAGGGCTTGCAAATGGAAAGTCTCATTCAATTACACTGGTTTTGCTTAAATCTACCTCAAAATGCTTAAAGCCATCCAACAGAGACACAGAATATGAAATTTACATTCAATACCTCATCTTCTCAAGGAATAGAAGCTCAAAATTAGAGAAGTTAAACAGATGACAAAAAATGTGAGAATTGTTCTACGTGCCACGTTGCAGACTACGAAGGGAAACAGCAGCATTTCCATGATACTTCACCCAGCTCCAAAGCAGTAGTGTAAACAGAGGAATAAATTATTATCCTTTTTCAACTCTAGGCTACTCTAGACTGCAAACCCAGTTTGCTTCCCAAACACATGCACAGAAGCTACCTTCAAATTCTTCTTCACCTCTGAATTTTAAAACTGTAAATCAAAACTGCTGGAGAGTTGTATGGAAAACTGCTGTAATCAAAATGCCATCATCAAGAGCAGGACCCCAGTAAAAGCCACACTTGCAGCAACAAAAACCAAATGAAAACAAATTCTTGTCACTACTGTTTCAAACTGGTATGCAGCTGAGCGTCAAATCACTTTTAACAGTCCCAAACCTTTTCAAGGAAAACTAATTTTTTGTCCTCACTCTCTCATTTTGGGCACTCGTGGAGGAACAGACACAAACCCCCAACATATTCAAAGAATCAAGTTGAGCATACAAGGACAAGTGTGTCCTTGTCACTCAAATGCATAGCAACTGCATGGCTTGTCACTCTGTCAGCCTCAAGAACTTCAAGGGGTTGACTGCAAGGTAACAGTGAAATCGATCTGAAAGGTTCCCATCTCACTAGGAGTGAGGGGGGCAAACAACCTGCTCCTACTTCTGTCCCAGCAGCCCTTCGACTGGTATCAAGGTACAGAAGCCAAGGATGAAGCTCTAAATTGATTCCAAAGCCTTTTTCTTATCTTTTCAGGTTGAAGCAGGCAAATCCTTGCCTCAGTGTTCTGAACACTGCTCGCTATGCTCAACACAAGTCTAATAAACAAATTTCTGATCACAGCCTTAAAAAGGAACTGAGTTAGGGGGGCAATAATTTGAGGGTTTTTTCATCTTCCTTCCATTCAGATGGTACGTAGGAACAAGTTGGTAGACATGAATAGGAATGGTTCTTAAACAGCAAAAGAAAACAAATGGAGTAAGTACACAAAACCACAGTGAACCACTGCTCCCCCAGTCTCTGCTACAGCATTCAGCAGACTTTCCATCAGTGGGATTTTTATGTTCAGGGGGCTACACATCCAAGAAGCAATGATAAAGTAGTGGAGAGCAAACTCTATCAGCAGAAGAACAGAGAGAGTTGTAAATTTAATTCTTCTCAAACTAAATTACATAGTAAATAATGTTTCTGAAATGTGGGGTAACAGAATTTAGGGCTTGACAGGTAAAATCTACAGCCCTCAAAAAAAAAAAAAAAATATTAAATCCACCAAAACTACAAACAACCTAAACATTCCAACTGATAAATTGGCTAATATACAGCAAAAAAAACCAAAAACAAAAATATGAAAATAAATTCCAACCTGGATGTACTTCTTGCTGAATCATCTCTGCTTTCATGCACAGCCTCGCCATTTTGCTGAACTTCTACTGAACAGTAAGAAACAAATTCAAGAGAAATATTCTATTATATCTGTTTGAAATCTTAATCAAAATATTACCATCTCATTTAATTGGTTTAACTTACTGGTTGCTGATGAACTGAGATTTGTAAGAGATTCTTGTTCAACAACCAAACCATCTAGCACAACTGTCAGTTCACCTGTTTGCACCATGCCACTCTTGTTTTCCAAAGAGAGTTTCAACTGTTCTTTCACCTTCTCCACTAAAAATGGAGTTGTGGTGGGTAGGAGAAGAGAGGGAGAGAAGGGATAATGGAAACATTAAATTCTAAACAACATTAAAAGTGACTTTCAACACAAAAATATGATACATGTGTTTAGTTGGGAGAGATACTCAGATGAGCGTGAGGGATATTCAGATGATTCAAGTCAACACAGAAATCACTAAGGAGCTGTGTAAATGTACACCTGCTGGGGCTTAAAGCATGGTTTACTGTAAAAATAAACTGGCCATTTACATAGTACATTCTATAGGTATCCCAGAGGATCCACGTGGGTTTCAGTACTTTGGTGTTAATCATTTCTGAGGTTTGCTGTTTCCACTAAGCCCTTTTGAAATTCTGCACTACGGACATAACACCAGAAGATTTAAACAACTTCTGAACTACACACCCAAATATTACAAGTCACAGGGAACCTCATTCTATAACCAGAGTTTGTGTTTATTTTTCATATCACCTTCCAAAACTACTTCTAAGAGACCACTGAAAGAGCATCACTTTGAGGAAGAAGGAAATGCAAAGACTGCATAAATTCCTTCCTCCTTTTTAAAATTATTTTTAGTAAATCCTTACTAGCATTTTCACAGATCTCCATTCCAAGGATTAAACAGTAACAGAGAGGGTATCTCAAGTAAATAAAAATTAAGTCAGAAGCTATTTTCACCAAAAGAAACATTGAGATAATTGAGATACAGAACAAAAAAAGGTGTACCTCGTGCAGTAGAAGAACTCAACAGGACTGATAAGGAGTGCATACATTCATAGAGAGACACAGAGGTAACCATGCTGTGGATGCTGCCTAATTCTCCTGAATCAACTATTACTAGTACAGTAGTCAAAGCTAATATCATAAACCCAAACATAGTCAGCTATGAGTTCACATTAATCAGGTTAAAATGCTTAAGGCCTTTTAGTATTTGCAGTCTCAGATTAAAAGATTAATTTTTCAAGATATACCACCATATTTCTCTTCATGAGATAGCATTCCAACCTAAACTTAAAGTTCACTGGGCATTTCTATGCTTTAAACTAGCATCTCCTAATTTTTTTCATTCTTAACACACAGCACAAATGAACAATAAACATAAAAGCAGGGAAAGCTACCATAAGCTATTGTCAGATATACCCAAGCTGTTACACTAAAGAGCAGGTTAGATGGTGTAGGTGGGCAGCAGTTACTCGCAGATACCCACTGCTATATTACAAGGGATTTCAAAGTACTTTAAATTGCTGGAGCAAGCACAAAGCTCCCAAATCTGCTGAATTACCTATGTATCTTTCAGGTACTACCCAAAAGAAGAGGAAGAAGAAACCAGCCTACCACACCTAAATTAACGTATTTCTAGATCATCATTTCTGCAAAGTGTGATTGAATTAACTTCTGCTGTTTCGCAGTTTATCGCCCTAAACCACATCAACAGTTGGCTGTAGTCCAGCCAAGCTGGCACAAAAGCTGGGAGTGGTATGGGCACCAATTCAATACTGGTGGTGTTTAGCAGAAGAAAGTGACAGCACTAATTCTGAAGTTGCTGCATTTAGGGGCCTTCAGTTTTATGTTTACTTCAGGACAGAACCTCTCAAGTGTTGCATTTTAGATTCCATATAGGTAACTGATTGACTGAAGGACACCAATCAGATTATTCTACCACTGAATGATTGGATAATCCGGTGTGTGTCAAACTGCTAGCTTGCCCAGAGCAGAAACACTGCACATAAATTACTTCTGGTGCAATGTACAGCTGACTCGGCCAACTGCTCCCAGAAAGAATTTGCCAACTTACATCCCCTAATCTACAGTAATTAAATATTAGCCACTTTGTTAGAAATACTATTGGTTTGCTATCATTAATACAACAGTTTCTTCAGATTTTTTTTGTTTAATTTAAAAAATAAGTATTTTTCCTACTGATCTATGGAATCTAGGGCAGAATCTTTATAATAGTGCTAAAGAAACCCCACTTGATTTTGCATTCTGTTTCAGTTTTCTGGAAGAATCAGAAACATTAATATTTTTTTTCCAACTCTCCTGTCCCTCCACCTCCCTAAACAGAACTCTCAGGTTCTTTAACCTGTAAGAAAGATCAGAGATTAGTTTAGCTGGAATTCTACTGCCACTCTCGAGTGGAATTTAAAGTGTGGATTCACCACCTTCTTTTATTAATTAAAAAAAAAATAAATTAAAAAGCAAATTAGATAAAGAAGACCTGTTTTTATTCTATTAAAGACAATTAAAATTAGAATTTACATAAAACACAACAATCTCTCGTGTACTAAAAGGAAGTTCTCAACTGTTTCATTCACCAGTGGTTCCTATTACTCTCTGGGCATCTGAATTATGTGGGAAAAATATCAAGCCTTTCTATCAGTGATTCTGGAGAAGGAAAACTAGAACCAACATCTCGAGAAGAGACAAGTAAAGACATCAACTGAAAGTCAGTTGTAATTACATGTATAGTTAGTAGTCTGGTTGCCAGTTTGATATATATAGATTAGTAAGAATAATTCTAGTCAAATATCCTTCATGACAACTTACATTTTCTATTGTGTATTTCCAAAGCTTGTCTCAAGTCTACAGTGGCTCTTCCTAATAAAGCATCTGCTTTTAAAGCGTGATGGCTCCACACTCTAAATTCCAGCGTAGTCTGTGGAGTCACATTCCTGCATATAAAATACAGTTTTTTTAAATATATATATATTTTTTAAAGTATTCATTCTTGTTATTACAAGTATTAGAACTTAATTCATTTTTTCATATTGATTCTTGAAACTAATTAGCTGAAAGAAGTTTTTGTACTGCAAGGGGAAATTTTTAACTAAGAACTGCAAACACTGATAATTACACTTAAGATCAAACTCAAAAGTAAATTACTATGATGGCATAAGGAATTTGAGACGTATCAGAATAACCTATACTAAGGTCAAATCTCAGTTATATAAAACAGATCTTTATTTATGAAATACATATTTTCCCTAGTCCTTACTATCCCAGAATTCTAACTAAAACCTCACATTATTAAATGTGGAGAAAAAGGTGGTAAGTATATTTTGTCTGTCACTAGAAAGAAAAGTGACTAAATATTTTCTAAAAGGAAAAAGCAACCAATCAGCTACTTGCAAGCATGAAGACCCCATGTAATAGGTGTCAGCTTGCCATGAAAGTGTAGAGAAAATATTATTTGTGAATCTACAAATATATATAAAACCATAATGCATACTCATAGAAATCAGAGGGGAAAACCCAAATGATGAAGCTAAATTAAAAATTGGAGGGAATCAGACAGGTCAAGGACCACATTACAGTAATATTATGATAACCTTTGGAAGTGATCTCTCCCCCAGCTCAAGATGGAAAACAGGAAGCTACACTACGTCCAGGAGAGTAAGTTTTGTAGTAGAGGGTCTAGTACTGCAGGAGTGCTCCTGGCTGTGAAAAATGGGAGGAGAATCACTGCACTGCAAAAAGTCAAAGGCCACGTATTCATCAGTGTTGGACAGAGAAAGTTGTATCAGCATTGATGAAAGCAATACTAAAACCAATCCCCACCCTCCCAGCAACAGGGCTGGCTCTAGAATCACTTGAATACGCTGGACGACGTGGATCATTTTTGCTGAGACCCATTAGCAAATATATTGTTGTGTTTTGAACGGGCTGCCTTTTAATGGAAGCCTTACTACCAGCCAAGCTCAACAAAGAAAACTAAAAAATAAACCAACCACTGCCTACACCCAGGGAATATACTGCTGGTGCTCATGCAGACTCATGGAAGTGAGGGGAATTTGGTAAGCCAGAGTTCACTTATCCTCAAATAGACTGGGCAACTGAAGCAACAATAACATCCTTCCAATAGTCAGGGGAAGAGAGGGCCAGAATACCATATATACATACATATATATATACATACATACACACACACACGGGTAAGATCCTACGTAACAGTGCTGATGGAATTAATCTATTTGGCTGTCCTGTGCATGCCTAATTCCCTCGTTTCCCCAAGCTCACCAAATCCTGCCAAATCAAACCCAGCTCCTTAACAGAAACTCTGCTCTCTGTGCATATACAGGTAACTCTGTGCCCGAGCTAGTAATAACTCCTGGAAATCATCATCAGGTCCAAGACTGTATTCCTCTCTTTTGCAATATTACGAAGGGCCACAAAGCTCTATTAAACATCAAGTATTGAGAAATGCAGCACAGGAACACCCTACTTGTTTCAGCCCAGGTCTGCAGTTAGTAAGGAAGCATTCCCACGCAAACAGCTCCCAAAAGCTAGGTATGTTGTACCACTCCCTGCTCTCCAGCACTGTTAGTTACAGGAACCTGGCATGGTTCCTACTACTAACAATGCTGGCTATTGTACAAAGACAGGTCAGATGTTGGCAAATGTACTGGTCAATGCTCTATGCCACTTGATAGTAGCTATGCTGTTTCCAGCCCCAAATCTGAAGCAGTACAATTAAGCAGTACAATTTTGGTTGCATAACAACACACTCTAGTTAATGGCACAATGCAGGGATGACAGTTCTTCACGTTTATCTACACCTTTAGCACAGTCAAACCAAATTAAACCACAAGAAGATTAAAAAGGCCAAATATCAGGATGAGTTGCAAGGTTACTTAGCAGTAAAATTTCTGTATCTCTCTCCATTAGGAAAATTAAAGGAAAAAAGCTACCCTCCTCCTAACCACTTATCCAGCTGAGATTTTTTTCCTTTTAAAGTTGAGAATGACACAGTTAAAATTATTAACACCTTATAGAGAGGAATCTTAAACTTGAATAGTCCACAGTGTTAACAAATATCAAGAGTCTACGATGTATGCCAACAGTATGCAAGGAACACTCTCTGTACAAAAACTATCATCAAAACATTGTAAAAACTGAGGAAAAAAACCTCACTTGAGATAAAATATCATCTTATGTCTGCATTTAGTCATCAGCAGCTACAGAAAACTACGTAGGCAGCCCAGCTTAGTAAATATCTGCCTTCAGTATCTGCCTCATAAACAGTATTAAACAACCCCAAAAATCTACTTACACTGTCAGCTGCTCATCCCATTTTGGATTTGAAGAACTACTTGATTTTGCTGTTTTCTTAATTTCTCCATCTGCAGTTAATTCCGTGTAGAAAGTTGTCCCAAACCAATTCTTTTTCCGCTTCAGTTTGGCACTAGAAACTAATAAAATACATTATCTATAAGAGCATATTGTTGTTGAAAACCAGAAAACATACTGCCTACACAACGCATGGAAACACAGCATGGCGATGTTATTCCTCACCTTTTCTATTTCTGCAGAACATAAAGAGGTCAGTGCTAAAACGGTGGCTTTTCTTTTCAAAATCTACTGTCAGAGAGTTGAAAGCAAGTGTAACGTTCTCTTCACCACATACTGGCAGGATGTGTTGGAGAGACAGCAAAATACTCATTTTAGGGATAAACACTGAAAATCACATGGGTTCTTTTGTTTATTTTCTTATTGTTCTTCCTACTTTTCCCTTAACTGAAAAATACCTCGGTATGACACATCTAAGAGATTATCAAGCAGATGTATTTTAATTCTATACTGTTACAAAAGCATGCAGTTCAGGCCTATTTCAAAATGCCCTGCATATAGAGCTCCATTTCCTTGCCTGCATTACCTGTGTGATTAACCTGTGGTTTGACACAACAGTTTGTTAAAAGTAAGAAATCAAGTCTGAAATTTTCCCTTATTTAAACAGCTTTGTAGATGAACTTAGAAGTTTCAGTTAAATTAAGACCTAGGAATGGATCAAAGAAGTTATTTTTACCTCCAAACCACTGCTGAGGTCCCCAGTGCTCCTGAACATATTTCTGTTCCTGAACATATTTCTGTTTCTGCCCAGCTGAGGAAGTCACTATAAAAACCAGCAGCAGCCTGACAGCACTTGAAATGCTCTTTCAGAAGACCACATCAATGCACTTAGAGCTGCACCTACCTGTTGGCTCTGCCTTCTCTCTCCTCTCACCCGTACTTTAGAGTGATTCTCTACCCCTTCACTTTCAAACTAAAGCAAAGCTGAGTATTTTCAGCCACCTGAAATAATCCCTTCCTGGTACTTTTCCATATGGTATTTGCCAATTCAAAAACAAATGGACGTTAACTAAACCGTCCAAAAGGGAGACAAAAAAGGTCTGTCACATATTTCTGAATTATAGCATTTTGAAAGGCATGTACTTAAAAGTTAGTGGGATGCAACTGTCCAAGATTCTAAAGGTATTGGCCACAGGACGTTAATTTCAATTAAAAAGTGTGTACTTCACCCCCTCCCATTTGAATAGGCCAGTCTGTGTCATGTGTCCCGTGTTGTAAAAGGGAACTGAAGCCTTGATAATGGTGACAGAATAAATGTAGAAGACTAAAAACAACATTCAACACACAGGTCATATTTTTTCCATCTGAAATCATGATATATTATCTGCTTCTTCCACTTTTTTTCCTCCATGTTTTGCTTTCTAAAAGCAACCACAACATTTGTGAAATTATAGGTATTTAGCCATAATATTCCAGCTTCCTTTTCATTTCCCCTCTTTTATCTGATTACATTTTAAGTCATTAAGTTTTGAGTCCCCAGACATGAAAGGAAGCTATTAGCATTTTTTGGTTAGGAATTCTTTTTAAAGAATTAGGATTAAGTAACAATTACCAGCAAAATACTTCTTGTCTACAAGATGATTATACGCTACTGGCTGCCTTTATAAAAGTGGTTTTTAAGTACAGTTCTTGAAATTTAAGTCTAGTTTCTACAGCAGCAGAAACTAATCTGAGCATAAACCAATATATGTCAGCAATACTACAGTCCCCCCACTCCTCCATCTCCCACTTCCTTCCCTGTACTGCCATTGTCATTCCCCAAAACTGTACATATTTCATCCCACTTCGATCCTTGAACCAGACCTCTTGAAAGTCAAGAGATGCTCTCGTGCCACAAAAATACCAGATTACTTACATAAAGTCAGTACAGTGCAGAACATCAAAACAACGGTTTCTGCATCCACAGATCTGAAGTTACAGGTCATTTGTGTAATCCAGTTTATTTAAATAGAGATTCAACCTGCAGGTGGCTCTAACTATGCTGTTAGTTATTGCTAGTTTTGAGGATTCATCATGTTACCAAGTGATGTGATCAATACACAAGGTTAATCAGTTTTAAGGTTCCTCCCAATCTGAGGACTCTCCAACAATGTATTTTCCTCAAATAATCTGGCCATCTTCGGACTATCCAGCATGATGTATCTTTGCCAAGGTGCAGCTTTTTTTAAAGATATGGCACCTTACTCCATAGTTTTTTCTAAATTTTGTTCAAGATGGCCTTAATATATTCTTGGAGGTACACTCCCTCTTACATCAGGGTTCCCAGATTTCTCAATATCCCTGGAAAGTTCAAGTCCTTTATCAATGGCAAAATAATACTTATTTACACACACACACACATTTATGTGTATACATATCTATGTACAATATCCAATTACTTCCTGGTAACATTTCCACTTTTAACTACTCTGACACTGTCATAATTAGCTATCAAGCTTGTTTATCTAGGTGCATTTTGCTTATCTTCAGACAACAAGTCTTTGTTCTGCTCTGCCATCCTACAGAAAGGAGCAACTAAGACTGACAGTGATTCTCACATCC
This sequence comes from Chloroceryle amazona, assembly GCA_027560015.1. NCBI lineage: Eukaryota > Metazoa > Chordata > Aves > Coraciiformes > Cerylidae > Chloroceryle > Chloroceryle amazona. The sequence goes on along the minus strand of JANHFX010021352.1, from coordinate 25,522 downwards.
TTGACCAGTTCTTATCCATGAGCAGCCAAATGGCAAATGCATAACCTACTTGGCTTGTTCAAAACCTATTGAAAAAAAAAAAGTGTCCATAACAGAATCAGAACTGTCCAGAATTGCTTGTAGCCCACTCTGTTTCCCTTCCAGTAGATAGCAGCATGGCTGAATTCTACCTTGAGCTATGAGAAACAGCAGAGGAAAAGTAACAAATAAGCAGTCAGAAGATGCAAGGTAGTAAACTCAAATTGGATAGAAGCAGAAATAATTTCACAGCCATGTGGTTTATCACCACAACAAGCTGCCCAGGAAGGCTGGTAAGCTACAGACTTTGTGGCACAGAAAACTCAACTGCACAATACCCTCAGCAATCTGATCCAACTTCAAAGGCAGCTCTGCCTTCAGCGGAAGAGTGGACTACAGAATTCATGCCATTAATGATTTGTTCCTCAGCAAAATTATTTGCATTTGTCCCTACTGTACTTAAACTCATTCTTCTTCTTATCTGAAGAGATCATTACACTGTCATCCAACTCACTGTGTAACTTCTACCTAGCTTCGGTTCATCCATATCGTCATATTCTTAACTGTAATGTCAAGTTATTAATGAAAATATTAACTATATTGGTCCATTTTTTCTCGCTTTTTTAGAATACTTATGTTTTCCTGTAAAAATCATCATAACACAAATCACTACTTGCCTGTTACTTGCATCTGTAATCTTCCATTATGGTTGTTACTTGTATCAGATCTTGGTGAGGCTGTGGCCATGTCAGAGGTTTAGGCTGTAGCCTAAAAAGACCAAAAAAATACTAAACAAACAAATAGATATAAAAAAATAAAGCACACAGCTACCTTTTTATAAAGTACTTATCTCTGCTTATCAGTTGCAACTAGTCACCAAAATGCTAAGCAGCAAGTTACCAAGTGTTACTTAGGTATGGCAGAGCACAGTAATTCACACCACCAGTGAAAAAAAAGAAACAATTACTTGGGAAATTTGCCCCACAGTACCTTTTCAGAATGCCAAGATGCTTGAGTCATGCATGTTTATATAGTTTAGAACAACTGTGTAAGGCAGGGGAAAAAAAAAATCATCTGGGATATCTCAATATTCGTATCTCCAGAAGGTATGCTTATGGGCTGACTGCAGAAAAGCTAAGAACCAACAACATCAAGTGAACAAACCATCTGAAACATTTCCATGCTTGAAAATCAAGCTGTTTGCAAAATAGACAGGCAACAGAGCAAGTGATCCAGACAACATGTGAATTCTATCCCGAGATTTACAGTCAGTTCTCTACACCGCTGCTGTCCACTCGAAAACCACTCCCCTCATCTACTGAGACTGGGAACACTTTACAAGGATCACCACATCTTCCCATGATCCGGGCAAATTTCCACAGATTTATTTCTGTGAATTGACATCAGTAATATCATGGGAAGGGTTGTCACCAAGCTTTTCTGATCGTGCACTTCTATCAGTAAAAAACTTTTTGAGCGCATCCCCCCAATATGTGTATATTTATTTATGTATTCTACTTAGCTACTGCTACACAAATAATTTTTAACCATATAAAAGTAGAAAATTAAAGAATATGAAACAAATATTAAAACAACAGTATTTTTAAATAATTTATTGCCACAAAAAGCCTTTTTAGTCTTGCTAAAAGAATTATTAATATGAGACTATTATTATTAAAATATTATTATGAGAGCCATATCATTGAATATGCTTCAATCGTTTTAAATATTGGCTTAAAACTGCAATATGAGTTGAAAGTATGGTTCTAAACTCAGTTTGTTTCAGCACTTGCATTTAAAGACTGTCAACAGCTAGAAAAGACAATTTACAAAGACACATCCAAATGAAAGTGCATCACTGGCTGTACTTACTAAATCATGGTAATAATTTTTCATGCCCATGAACTAATTATACAAAGGTTTTTCTTGAAATTTAGCCAGTAAATGTCCATCTTCCCTGATACCAATCCATAGTTACTGCAGACTAATGGAAGGGGTCGTATTTTTGTATTTTTAACAAACAGGTTCAAAAGCTCCTCGTGAAACTTTTCATTTGGAAGACTTTGAAACACGTGAGGAAATCTTGCTGCCAAGTTTAAGTGTACAGCTATGAGAGTTTCTAGAGATTACACACATCTTTTCTGCAAACAAAAATCACACAAGGATGGAAACATTTCCAAACATCCACTTTCAAAATGCTCTCTCCACAGTACAAGCTTCTTTGGGAAAAAAAAGTCACCTTGCTCATTGTTAAAATGTCACCTTCAGCTTGAAGGAACATGTTAAGTGTCATCATTTTTTTCTGAAAATATCTGCTAGTCAGCATGCTGCTGACAGCTACTTGTCATCACAGGTCCACAAATTCAGAACACTCATCTTTCTGTTGAAGAAAAACATGTAATTAATTTTTAAGTTTTATAACTCTTCTAAGCACCTTGTCACGAAAACCAGTGAACCTCTGCATGGTACAAAAGATCTTCCTGGTCACTCCCTATGTCATCACAGATAATTGCAAAGATTCTACCACTTGAAGTTCTTGTTTTCATACAAATAACCACACTGATGACAACCTGCAGCACTTTGGGCACTTCTGGCTCCAGCTTCCTTGTTGCTAGCCTCTGCACAATGCAGTGAATCAATTCCATGTGTGGTGTTCTCCTCATAAACTAACCCCAAAATTCTTTTTACTTCGGTCAAAGCAACCACTCCATCAGTGGTTATGTTTGTACAGGTTGTACAGCATTAAAAAAAATAAAAATGCTGTTGTTAAAGAAGTAATTTACTGTTAAAAAAACGTATTGTCTCTGGCATCTCTTTCCTTAGTGACTTTGTTCTTTCTGTATTTCATTGTTGACACAGATCCTAGCAGCTGCCGTAAGCTGAGGCACATTCCAGACATCTATTACTTTCATCCGCCTGTATAGCAAGTCTCCCACATTTTGTAATATTTTCTAATATTTGTTTCTTCAGATCTCTGGCAACATTTTCCAGACATCTTCCAACAGTATCTGCTGACAAAGGAATGCATTTTAGTTTAGCATTTCCTCATGTTGAGGTTGAGCCTCCTGTTCTCCAGTTCATGGCCATTGCCTGTAGCCCAGTCACTGGACACTGAGAAGAGCCTGGCCCCACCTTCCTGACACCCCCCCTTTAGATCTTTATAAGCATTGGTAAGATCCCCCCTCAGCCTCCTCTTCTCCAAGCTACACAGGCCAAGCTCTCTCAGCCTTCCCTCATATGGATTAAGGGCTCCAGGCCCTTAATCATCCTACTGGCCTTGCACTGGACCCTCTCCAGCAGTTCCTTGTCCTTCTTGAACTGGGGAGCCCAGAACTGGACACAGCACTCCAGGTGAGGCCTCACCAGCACAGAGTAGAGGGGGAGCAGAACCTCCCTCAATCTGCTGGCCATGCTACCAGGCCATTATTATTAATGTTTAATTTTATATACATTGTAAAATTAGTTCAGGCATATTTCTGTAGCTGACAAATTATGATTATTTTTACTGTTTGGTTTTTTTTTCTCCTATTGTTCAACCTGCACAGATCTGAAATGCTGGGGGTTTTGTGGGGTTTTATTTGATCGGTTGGGTCTTGTGGGATTTTTTTTAACTTTATTTTTAGCATGTACATAGCAAAACAAATACAGAAATAAAGAAATAAACTGTGTCAAAGTCCTCAGATAGACAGCTGATTGCCTCATCTACTCAGACGTTGGGTTTCAAGTGCTGATTTATCTGCAAGGCTTATCACCTGCCCTAACCTGAGTTTCTGGCTCTGCTTGCAGTAGCTACTAACTGCATTGGGCAAACACATGCCTGCCAAGCTGCCAGTAACAGAGAAGTGGTGAATTCTCTGCATGTGGCTTTGCATCTTTCCCCTTGAGGGAAAAATACTACCAGAATACCTGGGAGAAGTTATTAGAATACCAGGGAGACCCCAACAGAGGACAGAAATTAAAGAAAATGAGACTTAGGGTTGGCCGAGGGGCTGCGTGTTTCTGCAGTAACTACACGACTGCACCCACATCAGCAGTGCCCTGACGTTCTGTTTCTGCTCCTGTAAGATAAACATCCTTCTGTAGGAGAAGCCTAGAACAGAATTCCTGCCCATCTGCTATATTTACATAGCAATCATGGCACTTCCAAATTTTTAGTATGGCATAAACAAAATAACGCGTTAACATGCATGTCAAATACTACTTAGGGGAATAAAAAAATGGAAGTGTAAAAAAGCATTTAAAGTTGTTTGTTTTTTAAATAAGCATAGCTTTTTATCAACACCACATGAGGAAAGTGTTCTATTTTATATTTGAAAGGGCTTTACTTAACAGAGCAAACTAGTTGAACTAACTAATTCTGGTCTCATCAAGTTCCAAAGACTCCAAAGCTGCAGGGACCCCCATCCCTGTGTTTAACTGATAAGGAATTAACTAGTTAGGGATTAAGGGGGGAAGGAGACATTAAATTTTCCCTAAATCAAAAGGAGAAAACCAATCAACTGTTGTTTGGTTTTTTTCCCAGTAACTTCCTTTTTCAGGAATATGTCACAAAAATGTAAGGCTTCAGTCACCAGCCATTTTCATCAGTTACTATCCAAACTCAGCTACTGACATTTTGCAGTGAAGTTATCAGGTTGTTGTCCAATCAGTTCTAATGCAGATCAGTTCTCCTGGAGAAAAGCAAACCAGCTCACATCATGAGGTTTGCAATTTTCAGTCAAGATCCAAAAAGCTACTCTTACTGTATTCTTGAAAACAAACAAACAAACAAAAGCCTTCACTGCCTGATGCACACTGGGTCACGCTCACTCCCACATCTTTCTTCCAGGTAAACAAAGCCTTCAGAAAGAGAAATTGGCCAAGTTACATTGTAGAAGATAAAGGATCATATCTAGAGCTCTGGACACCTATCACTCCCTGAAGGCTGGTCTGGATCCATGACAAATGCTGCCGACAATCAAAGAGGAGAAGCATAATACAAAACTTAGCCCCACAGCCTTTGACTGGAACATTATGACCGTGATGCAGCCATGGGGAGGAAGGGGAAATGGGACATAGGATGACAACCATTTATCACATTAACTGTTTGTAGGAGTGATAAAAATAGTAATAGTGACATTGTACAAGGTACCAGTACTGACTCTCATATTCAAGAGGAATGGGACACGAAGAGCACTACTGGGAGAAGAGACAATGAAAGAGTCTGTCGGAAAATAGTAAGGGCTGGAAGTGAATCAGCTCATCATCTATAAATATGCCAGGAGTATACAGAAAACACAAATAAATACTACAGAATTAAAAGAACAGTGTTGATATAAATGTTTCCAAAAATCCCAGGTTTCTGGGCAGCAAGGTTACTTCAGAGTGAGAGAGGAAACACAAACTGTATGAAACTAAGCAGGGACAGTAAAGAAGTCACATAGCAGAGGGCCCACCAGATTTGCACTAGGATGGGATTACATCACCACTCTCCTGCCTCATTAGAAGTAAAAAATTTCAGAAGCTGAGAAAGATCTTTATAAATTCTATGACTAGGAATTCTTCAAATACTGAAAAGAAAATGGATGTTTCAATGGATGTATCAGCCTCCCATCTTTATGAGCCAGAAGGAATTATATCTGTGTGGCCAAATACAACCAAAATGACAATGGAACAAGTTGTCCAATTTAGTCAAGAAAGGGATGGGATGGTAACTGCATGAATGAAGTGATGCTATCCACTTGGGGATTGAGTAGCTGTCACAACCACAGATAACAGCAAAAGCAAAACCCCAGTACTTTCTATTTGCAAGAAAGCCTGTAGGAGAAAAAAAAAACACGTGGTGAAGAAAAACTGAAAGATGCAGTGTTTTTTAAAAGAAACAAGTTTTTTAAGTTTTATTTCAAATAATACAAGCCCTAACCACTAATGGGCACGTCAACACTATATCCTTCGGGCACTATTTACTGCTTTCCTGCATTGTGCACACACTTCAACCCCTCCATCAGCCTTTTTTGTTACTAAAAATGAATGCGCAGTTTTCCTACTGAACCTGTTGGTAAAGGGTTAAAATCTTTCAGGTTATCTCTACATAATCTCAAAGAGGATTACATACAGCAATGCAAAAGCCACAATCTTGTACTTACAATCTTCCTGAAAATCAGAGGGCTACAGTCACCACACATTCCCAAACACAAACTTGCTACACCTCTTTATTCAGCATCTGTGTTAAACTCCACTGGTCTAAAGGGTGTGAAGCTTTATTTTCATAACTGGTTCACTGACACATAAATCTCCCCCTCTGCCTCAAAAATTCCTGGACATCAAAAATGAACTAAGAGAGAGTTTTGAGAGCCAGATAGAGAGCACAGTTGTCACAATGCTTCTTTCTAAACCATCCTCATCATACATGAGTGTTGCATCAACAGGAGTACCATCTATTTCTTAAAGCCTGTATGGATATTTTAAAAATTAGTATTACTTCAGTTGTATACATTACTATTGGTAATTAAGAGATTAATTAGGACAAAGTAAGACCCTAGTAAAACCATGGAATGGCCGACATTAAAAAAATTAAAGGATCATTTCCTAATTCATGTGAATGATCAGTTTCACAGAAGACAGCTGAGTTATCAATAGCAACATCTGTAAATTTACACTTCTGTGAAGAATTCTCTCTAAATCTCAAAATGCTATTAAAACATCAGGAATATAAGACAACCACACTAGTGTATAGTTCATTAATTTACTCTTCAGTCTTTAGTGGATGATTTACTTCTTCATGGAAATTAAGCAGATACATCTTAAACATCATTACCCACTTGGTAATGACTGTACCCATCTTGAGGCTCACTCTTGTGCTATACTGAAACAAATGGTGGTGTTTCCTGTGAAGATGAAAGCTCAGAAGTATCACCAGAAGAGAAAACAGGTATTTATAAACTGACTGATCACTAATTAATGAGATTTTTCATGAAGAAACAAGAAGCTCAGATGTAGAAGAGTACAACAACCAACACAGGAAGTTCTCTCCTTACTAATATGATACCACAGGAGTCAAGCTAGGAGTAAAACTAACAAAAAAACTGTACCAAGTTTAAGATGGCAGACTCTAATTACCTGTAAGTATCGTTTCACAACAGATTGAAAAAAATCTAGCACACAAACAGTTAAGAGATGAAGAACATGAAATCTGCAGAAACAAGAAGTGCCAGAGTTTTAAATCAGATCATCTGCAAATCGGGAAAGTATCAAGGGACGAGCACAGTCTCCCTCCCACAATTACCCATGGAAGGCCAGCCCACTACAAAAACCAACCCAAACAAACAAACAAAATAACAAACACAACACAACAATCAGCCAAACAAAAACAGTCCTAACTAAACAGAATGACATGTCCAGGAATTTAGAAACCATTCATAAAGCTGTGGCAGAGAATTTCACAAGTCACTGTGTCCCTCAGCTGAAGCTGACTGCTGTTGTCAGCTGATACAGGACAGAAGACTGAACAGAAAATAAATATAATTGTAACTTAAAATTAGATATATTTAATTACAATGTGTTTGGGTTTACTGATGGGGTTTTAATGACCACTGATTTAGTCTCTTGCAAAGCTGACGCTTCGGTTACAGAAATGATACAGAACATGCTGGATAAGAGCAGAATAAAAATAAACCCAAACAGATTACACCATGAATGAGCACTGGTGAATCAAAACTCTTCCTGAATGCACAAAACCAGAGCGAGAAAACTTGAGATCTGATTGTATAAATGCACTTAAGCAAGGACAAAGTAAAAAGATATGCAAAATGGCCTGAATATTACTAACCTCCCCACTAACATGTTTAATTCAATTTACTTTAAGCAAGGCTTGAGTTGGCTTAAGTAAAATCACCTTATACCATAAATATTCTTTTTCCTAGATTAGAGCATATCTTCCAAGCAGGAACAGGAATGCAGAAAAATAACTTCTTACTATATATATATATATTTTTTTTTTTTTCTTAAAACAAGGAAGTTCATCTATTCAAGACTTTTCCCACCTTCCCCTGTCTCCCCAAGAAAAAAGGTAAGAAAGGTTGAAGGAAGAAGGATCAGGTGAGGAAGAAATAAATGACCTGAAACTCTAAAAGCTATTTAATGTCTTAAACACTTCTATGGAGAGTCATGGGAAAATAACAATATTGACATTATTTACTTTTCCTTGTTACAAAATGTAAACACAAACATCAGAAAAGCCCTGTTACTTGGATTCTAAAATCATACACCCAAGAAATCCTTCAAAGAAAAAAAATAAAACACACAATAAGAACACAACCATGCTTTTATCAGGATTATTTAGTGCTGGATTACCTGAACCTACTGTAATACCATCACAATTCTATTAGATGTAAAACTGAACAATATGTGCACTACCACAATATTAGCAATGTGAATTTCTGCTCTACACTTCAGATATTCCCTCCCTGTTCTTCTGCCTCCCCATAAACACACTTTTGTTTTCAAGATGGGATAACGCTGCTGGCAACAACCTCCTTGCTCCTTCAGGGGAAAAAGAGGGCCTGGAGGCAGGACAAGAAAGGTGGATTATTTGCTCCTCTCCCCAGCACAGCTGAACAACCATCTTTTTCTAAAAGATGCTCACGCAGTTGCTTTGTCACCCTGCACTGCATGCTCCACCATAGGCAAAATCTCACAAGAACATCGCTCCTTCCCACACCTCACACTCCAGAAGATCAGAACACTACCGTTCAGAGAGATTCCAGCCCCCACAGCCTTCTGAAATTATTGGTCGCTTGTCCAAAACCTTTAGGAGAGTTGAAACAATTGTACCTGATACATTTTTGGAGATGCCAGTACCATAAAAGCACAAGATAAAACCAAACTGGAAGTTATTAAGCGGTGGTAAAAAGCAGAACTAGAAAAATGAGAGACAGTACAGTAGCTTATAGGATAATACAGTTCCTAAAACAGCATACTGAAGGAGTCTACAACAGTTTAAAAATCGAAGAGACAGCTTTTAAAAGCCATGAAATTATTGATATACCAAATAAAACTTAACTTTCTGCTTTTCCTCCAAAAAGCCTTTACCTCCAACAAGTGGGGGGCAAAGTGAAGGAACAAGGAGGGAGCAAGGGAGGAGAGTCATGACTCCTCAAAAACAAACAAACAAAAAAGATTGGAAGAAAGAGAAACAGCTGCTCCAGCATCCCTGCCACACTCCTTCCTCGCTGACCTGCCTGTCTCCACCACTGTCCCTACCATGTCCCACTCCTCTTCTAAACCAAGAACCCCCAACACAAAGAAGTTACCCCACAGCTTTTCTTCTCTTAAAGAGGTTATGACAGAGATGCTGACTGGCTCAGACTGGCTCGGCCTTGGCCAGAACCAGGTCCAACTTGGAGCCAGGGGAGCTTCTCAAAGCTTCTCACAAGGGCCACAGCAGCAGCCCTCTCCCCCAAACCAAACCCCACCAGACACAAACCCAACACACGTATGCAGTGAATTTCTTAATCAACACCTTTCCATTCAGACTTCCAAGATCCAGAATTTTTATTCAATGTAAACAGATCTGTAGAACAGATTTGAAAGTCTGTTCCACTATTTAGCAACAATAAAAATGGCAACGATTGCTAATCTCAGGGGGATCTCTAAATTGAACACTCTCAATACCAAGAATCCTTGAATTTACATACATTCTGATCACATCTCTACCAAAGGCACGGTGTTTTTCTGATTTTGTTACAGCAAACTGAATGCATGGCTATTTAGCTGATTTTCCAGAAAAAGGAAGCTACAGATTTTAGCTCTACTCCTTACAGAGAGAACCAGTAATTCTGTATCATTAAAAAAATTAAGGGTAACTCCCATTGACATTGGGCAAGTTTCATCTCAGAAACTGGTTACGCACGAATAGGACCAGAGACCAGATCTGTTTCAGGGCTAGAGAAGAAGCTGTAGACCCAAAAACATGTAGGCCTTTATTAAACTGAGCTGGATAGCAGCAGATCATTTCTACAACTCATCTGGCTTACAGCAACACTAACAAACAAACTCAAAGACTTGACACTTGGTCCTCAACAATTAAAATTACGGTATTATTTACACCTAAGCAAACAGAGAACTTTAATGTCAAAGTTTCATTTCCCCAACACAACAAGCCTACTGGCTACTTTAAGGAGCAACAGAAAGACTGTGTTTCTCAGCAAGGCCTGGCCTCCACGAACACCACTGCAGCCACCTGAGAACCACTGAACTTTCTGCTTGATCTTGGTGACAAAATTAATTTATTGTTCTTCCCAAAACTTTTGATCTGTCCTATTCCATTTCAGAAGTCCTCTTCCTTTTTAAAAACTACTATCACAGGCTAATTCAAAATGTCTACAACTCCATTCTCCTTTCTGAGCAAATATACGGTAACCAGGAATATACTCCAAAGCCCAGCAGGGACTTTGTTTAGATGTGAGGGACTAGGGAAATGGACAAAAGATATTACAGATGCTAAGGTATTACCTTTTACTAACCACTAATTTATTGATGTATGGAGGGGAACCAAACTTCTTCTGTCAACAGAAGCTCTCATGGACATCATCTGTATTTCATCAAAATATCTGCTGGTTCTATTCCTTTCAATAGGATGCCAGAATTTAAAATACTCACACATTGTTTTACAATCCTTCTTTTCAGGTATAACTAATTAAATTTAAATGGGGGAAAATGGTACCTGAACATGTTGCAGACTTTCAGAAGGTTTCTTTCATGTATGCACTATGTTAAACTCACTGTTAAGGAATCAAATTGTTTGAGCACAGGACAAACTTTAAGAAGAGGAAATCATTGTTTAGTCATACTATTGTCTTAATTATCTCACATTACTCACTCTGCTAGCTGGCAAGGATTGTAAAAGGGGTTATATTTAGCTCAACATGAACACACTGTAACAGTTACGCAGTCAGTAAGTTCCCCTTAAAATTACTAAGGGTTGCAAAACTGTTAAGAGATTTTATTTTTTTTAATGTCAAACAGAAAGCCTTGCTTTTTCATTTGTTGAAAGAAATAGAACAGGAACTACAAACTAATAAAGCACCATTAAGCAGCAGGCCTTGTTTTCTCTCTCTTAATACATATGCTGAAAGAAAAGCAGTCCAGCAGCAAAAAACAGTAACCAGTGCTCTGACCTGTGACTACCAGTAGACACAGGCAAGGAAGGCAAAGTCCGAGTTACACAAACAGCTCTAACCTCTGTTTTCTAACCAGAATGCTTTACACTGCAGGTCTTAATCTTTCAGTTTAACCCAATACATCTGCTTTTATGACACTGAAATGTTTCATTTTTTTTCACCAAGTGAAGTTCCTTCTGTTTTGGCATTCTGCTTTTGCCCCAACACAAGCTGCCAACTCGCAGTCACACTCTTCCACCTGAGTTCAATCACTGACTATTTTTTAAACCCCTTTTTTGTTTGTTTGTTTTCATCTTTACTACATTTAACTTCCAGTCCATGTATATCTTTGTCTTTGACTTTTACACCTAAATCATTTAGGATTTTTCTGGGAAATGTTTTAATTACCCACCACAGAAATACACAGGAGAGGCGTATGCTGTGAAATAAAAAGTATTTCAGATTGGAACCATGCGACACGCATGTTCATCAGCAGCTTTCCTACCTAAGCCTTAAAATTCTGCACCATGAAGATGAAAAAACCTGCAACATTACCAGTCCCATCTTCTGGGACAACTCACTCAAGGAAGGAAAGGTTATTAACTTTTCACTATTAATTGTGAAAACAATTTGAGGTTTGGCCCTACACTCAAACTGAAGGTACGAGACAGCACGACGTATATTCGGAGCCATAAAATATAGAATAACTTTAAATAATTAACTTGGAAATCTGCAAGATGTGGTGAGCAGTATTGAATGGTGTCCTTAGCCATGGAGCATCATTTGTAAAAGTATTATAAATAGTAGCTTAAGTCATTGTTTTATAGTTAGAGAATACTAGAAATGGAAAACAGTTTTCCACTGATCGTTTAAAAGAACATTAAGAGCACTGATTTTACTTCTCATCACACGAGGGAAACACAGGATGGCAGCACTTTTAGGACAGGATTGTAGTAAGACCATCTATTTGTTGAGCAGTAAATTATTTTCTGTGGCACCTACTGCTGGTCTTAAACTTCAGTCAAACAAATACTGATAGACTGAAATTCAGCTCTCAACCTTAAAAAATAAAAAGTCTAGGATATTGTTCATTAAAATGAAAACCTAGCAACTTTAAACTATTTAACAGAACACCTAGTTACTGACCAAGGTGATAGGATTCCTGCAGATCCCTTTACTACTCTACTTCTACTTAGTAATAGTTTCTCTAATTTCTTGGATATTGGCAAGTTTAAAAAAAAAATGTATGTAAAATAGTAACCAACCATCAGTGTTATAACTATTATCTTACAAACAAACAGATTGGGAAAACTGGATCAGGAGTAAGTGCTGTTCAAAACATTTGTAACTGCAGGACATGTTCTACATCAACAGTGAGCACTGGAAACTGTCAGTGGTTGAATTAAAGTTCTCTTGGCACCAAACATTCCTCCCATCAACGACACATTCACTATATGTAATCCCAAATCACAGATTGGTTGAAGTTGGAAGGGGCCTCTGGAGGTCATCTGGTTCAACCACCGCTGCAGGGGCTCAAGCAGGGTCCCCTAGAGACAGTTGCCCAGGACTGTGTCCAGAGAGCTTCTGAGCATCTCCAAGGATGGAGACTCCACAACCTACCTGGGCAACCTGTGTCTGCTTGGTCAACGTCACAGTGGTAAAGTGTTTCCAGATGTTCAGCAGGAACATTCTGTGTTTCATTTTGTGCCCATTGCCTCTTGTCTAGTCACTAGGCACCAGTAAAAAGAGCCTGGCTCCAACCTTTTGGTCCCTCCTTCAGGTATTCCTGCACATTGATGAGGTCCCTCCAAGTCTTCCCTGGGCTGAGTCATCACAGGTCTCTCAGCCTTTACTCAAGGGAGAAGTGCTCCAGTGCCCTAATCATCTTCATGGCCCTTCACTGAACTCTATCCAGTGTGACAATGTTTCTCTTGTACTGAGGAGCACAGCAGGGGGCATAGGACTCCAGGTGTGATCTCACCAACACTGAATGAAGAAGGATTACCTCCAGCAACCTAATGCCAACTCTTTGTCTACTGCAGCACAGAACATCATTCACCATCTTTGCCCCCAGGACACACTGCTGCCTTATGTTCAACTTGGTGTCCACCACGACCTTCAGGTTCTTTTCTGCCAGCAGAATGTCTTGCTTCTTTGGTAGTATGCAAAAGTACTACCAAAACCATCTTCAACTCACAATATCCCTCACTCCTTTACCTAGGAGTAGCTTACAAGCATTCTCAAAAAAAAAAAAAAAAAAGGGGAATTACTTGAGGCTGAGATGACCGAAAAAGGACCCAAAAATATTAAGTAGTAAATCCAACTTCAATAAAACAAAGGAAACTGAAGCTATGAGAAACTCCTCATACTTTGTTATCATCAACACGCTTTCTGGAGTGACTCTTTAGACCAGCCAAAACAGTAAGGGACACAGGAGCACTTCATGTCTCATCTTTTCACCAAGATCACAGCACACACTGACAGGTATAGATATACCAGTGGTTTCCTTAGGATCTGCTTTGCCATTGGAATTTCAGCTTCAGCAGTCTCCTCCTAGTCTGCGTGGCCTTATAGGCAAGGCAAGGTGTTAGTCCTTCCTGACAGCTAACAGCTTCTCTAGAGGTACTTCAACATCCACAACACCTTGCAAATACTTTGTTACTAAGTTCCAAGTTGCCAATCCTACAGCAAACCTACATATAATTGCTCCAGAAAACAAACTGTCGTTGTTATTATATCAGAGAGCATCCTGAGATGGAAGAGACCCATGAGGATCATCAAGTTGATCTCATGACTCTACCCAGGGCAAATAAAAGTTAAACAATGTATCTAGGAGCACTGAAGACTGACTCCTTGAACTGGGTATTAATCAGTTCCCAGAGCTATGATGACATCGGTGTTAGGGAGACTTGGTGGAATGAATCCCATTGTTGGAGTGCTGGGATGGAGGGCTACAAGCTGTTCAGGAGGGGTAGGCAAGGCGGGCAGGTAGGTGGAGTTACACTGTGTGTAAGGAAAGGTTTGATCATACAGCCCTTACAGTTAGTGATGGTGGGGCTAAGAGCCTCTGGGGGAGCACCAGCGGCTAGAAAACCAAGATCTTGCCACGGGTGTCTACTACTGATTGCCCAGCTAGGGTGTAAGCACTGAGGAGTTATTCTGTAGGTAATTAGGAGAAACCCTCCATCTGTATCCCCTCTCCTTATGGGAGATTCCAAAGTCACACATATCAACTGAGAATACCATACTTCTGTGACAAGCAAGCCCAGGAAATTCTTGAAGTTTAAGATAACTTCTTGTTACAGAGACTTGGCGAGTCAGCTAGGAAAGATGCTGCTAGACTTGATAGTTGTGAATAGTGAAGGACTCAAGGGAGGTGCGATGGTCTTGGCCACAGTGATCATGAAATTGTTGAGTTTAAAATTTTCAGTGTAATGAGAAGAAAGGACAGCAGAGCTGCTACCCTGGACTTCAGGAGAGCAAACGTCACGTTATTCAGGGAGATTTTTAGCAGAGTCCCCTGAGACGGTTTCAGAGTCCATGAGTGCTGCGGAGTCTTTAAGAACCACCAGATCAAGCAATTCCACTGTGTCACAAGTCAAGCAAGTGAGGCAGAAGACCAGCTTGGCTGAACAGGGAACTCCTCATGGAGCAAGAGGAAAAAAAAATTCTATTGACCTCTGGAAGAGAGGTCAGGCTTTGTGGGAAGATTAGAGCCATGGTTCATTTATGCAGGGAGAAGACACAAAAAAGGCCAAGGCTTAATTAAGAGTTGAAACTGGTGAGAGTTGTGTCAGATAACAAGAAGGGCTTTTTAAAGTACATTAATTGCAAGAGGAAGTCTAAAGGAAACATTGTACCAATACTTGTTGAAGATGGTCACCTGACAAACAGGGATGAAGAAAAAGCAGGGGCATTTGTCTTTAATGATACTGATAGACCATGGGCTGAATCGAAGGACGATGAGCGAGGGAACAGTGACTCTCCATTTGAGGACACTGAAATCATAAGGGATCAGCTGAATGTTCACAATTCCATGGGGCCTGATAGAATTCATCTCAGAGTACTGAAGGAGCTAGCAGATGTTATGGCAGGATGCCTCTTGATCATGTACCAAAGGTCTTGGGAGTCTGAGGAGGTCCCTGCTGACTGGAAGCCAGCCAATGTCACTGCAATTTACATAAAGAGTGTGAGGGAAGAAGCAGGGAACTACAGATCTGTTAGTCTGACCTCAGTTCCTGTGAAGATGATGGAGATCATACCGGGGGCCACCGAAATAAAGAATATTTGCAGAAGTCCATCCTGTTTAACTAATTTGCTATCTTTCTATGATACAAGCCACCCACCTCATGGATGAGGGGAAGGTGGTGGATGTCGTATTCCTGGATTTTAGCAAGCTGTTTGATACTGCCACTCACAGCATCCTTCTGGACGTGCTGTCCAGCTGCGAGGTGAGCTAGTTCATGGTGTGCTGGCTGAAGATGTGGCTGAAGGGCAGGACTCAACGGGTTGGAGTGAATGGAGCTACATCTGGTTTGCAACTAGTCACCAGTGGTGTTCCTCATGGCTCGATTCTAGAGCCAGTTCTGTTCAGTATTTTTATCAGTGATCTGGATGCTGATGCATCTGGATTCTGCAGTTGAACGCATTCCTAGCAAGCCTGCTGACTGGGAAGTGGAGAGGGAGGTGCTGATCTCTCCTCTCTGGTATCCAGTGATAGGATGTGAGGCAATGCTTCACTGTTGCATCAGAGGAAGTTCAGACTTGACATTAGGAAGCATTTTTTTTTACCAAGAGGGTGGTCAAACACTGGAATGGGCTTCCTAGAAAGGTGGTCAATGCCAAAAGCCTGTCAGTGTTAACGAGTCATTAGAACAATGTCCTTAACAACATGCTTTAACCTTTGGTCAGCCCTGAATTGGTCAGGCAGCTGGACTAGACAATTGTTGCAGGTGCCTTCAACTGAAATTTCTATTCTTCTCTGTTCTTGCACACTGACAACTGAGGGCCATGATCACTTCCCTGAAGAGCTTGTTCCAGTGTTTGACCACCCTTTCAGCAAAGAACTTTTTCACAATATCCAGTTTGGACTTCCCCTGACTCTTTAAACTGTTCCCTCACATCCTGCCAGCAGACAGCAGAAAGAGATCAGCATCTCCTCCTCTGCTCACCCTCATGGGGAAGTTGTAGACAGTAATGAAGTCACACCTCAGTCTCCTCTATGCTGAGCAAATCAAATATCCTCAACTGCTCCTCTTAAGTCACACCCTCTATTCCTCTTACCATCTTTGTTGCCCTCCTTTGGGCAAGTTCTAATATTCTTCACACACCAGGTCTGATACAAACATTTCTGTATTTATTTTTCTTAAGGCAACCTATATGCAGTTCCCACACCGCCACCACAGAAAACAAATCAGTGTTCACTCATGTTGGCGTGGAGAGCAAGCTACATACAAAAATATTTCATTTTCTGTATTTTTTTTTCAAGCACATTCACTGATCATTGCTTCAGATGCTGCAGGATTGATCCATGCATTATCTACAACATACTGCCAGCCTCACATTAGGGTCTAAGAAAAAACATAGTACAGTTACAGAGCTTTACAAAAAAAAACCCTATTTCTCAGAGTTCAGGAGGTCTAAACAAATGACAGACTGTGATTCCACTGCACACATCTGCTTGTTCTGTTTTGCCTTATACTTAGACTAGCAAAGACTTTTTTAGCCTGGTTTCCCAAGCAAACATCACATGTATGACTCATATTGTCCACCTTCCTCTTCCCACTCCTCCTTTCATCTCCATCCCTCTAAATGAATCTGTTCACCACCAGATTCAGTTAAACTGAGAAATAATGTCCTCTGATACACTAAGTTCCCATAAGCCTCGGGAAAATCAGCAGCTAGGTAGAAGAAAAAGACACCATTTCCTGCTGTCCCTGCTGCCTGGCTCAGAGGCTACACTGCTGCTGACACAGCCCTCAATCACTCCAAGCTGGAGCTTTTTACTACAAGTAAGAAAAGTCTTGAACAGCAGAGAGAAAAGAGAATTGTAATGATGGAAGAAAAATTTGTATGAAACCTAGTTCCACTGCTCACAGAGCAACTTATCACCAAAATATTTACAGTATGCCTCACTTGTGGATCTTAATCACAACGATGCTTCTAGGTCCTACACGACAGTATCAAATAATGGAAACTATCACAGTGTCTCCTCCTCTGTGTATTACAGCTAGGACCACATGCACAGTAAAATCAATGGGGTAAACGACTTCCAGGTTGAACAGAACACCAGTAGTTGAAGTCCAACACATATGTCAAGAAATCAGGGAACAGTATTTTCTCCTTCATTGTAATGTCCAGCTGAACAGCCTTCCTACCTGCCAGAATACATGATAACTCTTCCTACACACTTGTCTTCAGCCTCTCTGGACTGCCTTCTGCTATGGATAATCCAAACAGTTGTTACAGGTTATTGTTATCAGACTTACATCAAGAGTAATGTAAAGAAATATAATAAAATATGGGCAGATTTTAGTATACTACACAGAGATCCCTACCAGAGTTATGTGCAGGCACTTCCATATTAAATTCCCCTCTAATGGTAACATCACAATATGGAAAGTGGAGCAGTATAGGCTTCAGAACAGATAGGCAGCCTGAGCACACACCCAGAGTGCCCAAAGAGCTTGTAAAATCCACTCATAAGTCTTTCTGCCTGTCACCACCACCTTATTAGTCACAATAGCCATGAACAGTGTAAGCACATCTCTCCTGCAGTCACAGCAAAATTAACAAACCAAAAAATTTCCAAAGGAATATAAAACAGTATTAAAGATGTTAACCAAGAGTGCTGCTATTCCTGTTACACCCCCCCCCCTTTTTTTTGTGGGGATATGAAGAAACCATGATTAAGGAATACCAATAATAGGAAGCATATTAACACTGTCCCACAAAATAGTCTTCAAGTCTCCCCATGGTTCCAGTAAGTCAGCAGAAAACAATTCCAAGAAGAGGGGAAAAGAAACAGTGTTACTGGCTAAGTGGAAGAAAGGAGCTTTGCAAATTTTTCAGCACTAAGATATCTGATGTGATCCATTTCTCTTCAGTAACTCAATAAATAGCTCAAAGAGGTGTAAGTAGAATTCACTCCATGTTCTCACTCTCTTCTCTGAATATCTGCTTTTTCAAATGTGCTGTGCAAGCCTCTTTCCAGCTGTCAATCTCAGCAGTGCTAAAGCACTAAAACACGGCTGTCCCAGTTCCAATCACAGACTGCACTACTCTTACCAATCACTACCCGAGAGCACTCACTCAAGCATTGCCACTTATTTTTTTCAAAAATAGCCCTTCAGTCTCTATGGTGCTAGAGAACTGAACCTCATCCTTAGTAAAGCTCCTAGGTGACAAGTAATTCTCACTTCTTAAAACAATGACTTGCCAGCTTCTGATCGTTATTTTCCAATACGATTCTGAGTTAATTTGATTCTAAAAGTTAACTACACAAAAATGACAAGTTGAGAATATGAAAAACAAGTAACAAGTCTTAACAGAAGAGCCCAGAGCTTGGCTTCTCAAGGGTCAACACTGGACCACATCAATACACTGCAATATTTAGTTTAACTCAAGGCTACAAAGGAGTTGGTGGGATATGAGAAAACTACTTTTTTAAGTAAAAGAAAGTGTTTAAAATATTAGTTCATTCCTATTTGCATGACATGATCAACACACAGGTCTTCCGGCCTGAAAAGCATTAAAAATCCTTAGTCATTCTACCAAGTCTTCCTCCATATAAATTAATCATCCTTGCTGTCCTTCTTTGTACCTTCTCCAGTTCCACTACATAGCTTTTGAGACAGGGTGGAAAGGAGAAGACGTAAAGTAATGCACAGAGCATTCATTCAAGATAGGAATGCACTGTAGATGTGAACAACGGCATGATAACGTTGTGTGTTTTATTCTATTCCTACAACTTCTACATCAATCTTAGAAACCATCAGCCTTTAAGCTTAGAGGGGTGGCAATAAACACCCCGGAAAATGTTCTTCCTGTCTCTCTGTTAATGAGGAAGGACTCAAACACAAAATTTTCAAGTATGAAGGAGAATAAACCCAAAGGGTATGTCTCTGCCAATACAGAATTATTTAATCTAATTTTAATTTCTTATGGTCTTTAGAGCTTTGAAAGCAACCAGCATAAGAGATTTACTCAAAATAGACAAGCACATCAACCACCTCTGAAAGCAAGCTGTCCCGTAGTTTAAAAAATAAAATCCAAGACAGGCTGCAGTGGGCAGCCTAGACTAACTTGCTTGTAGGAAGTATTTAAAAATACAGTTAGTTTATGCACTGAAGTCTAATCTATATCAATTTTTTATTAAAACTCCTATCACTCAGCAACGGATTTTCTCTTTGTCTGTATAACAGTATGTTCCTTATTTTGAATCATACATCAGCCAATCTCAGCTGAATCTTGTAAGAATTCCTTCTTGATGGACTACCCTACTCAACTTTTCAAAGTGTGCTCTACCATCTCCTTGTTTAGTTTTATGACAGAGGGTCAAAAGCAGAGGCTGATATTTATTCATATTCTATTCAAGGTTCTTTTGGCCTCTGCTGAGGGCCTCTCAGGTCTTTTTATGCTAAAAATAATATTTGCCATTTGGTTTGCATAGAAGCAGTACTATATTAATAGTTTTCTCCCAAATCAGTTATTTTTCTTGATAAAAATGGAATACAAACAATAAAGAGACAAACAGAACAGTTCATTTATAAAAGAGCTAAAACTCAGGTCTCCACATAGTGCCAGAACCACTTGCACACAACAGTAACATTTAGCAGTTTTCAAATACACCATGTAATTCATATCAAAATAGTATGCAAGCTACTGTATGTTATCATCTCAACATATTCCAACATTCACTTTTTATTGCATTCCTAATGGGACATTTTCATAAAGCAATTCTTAATTATGTCAGGCTCTTGTTACCAAATACTTAATTTACAACCCATATTGATGAACAGTTCCAGCTACTTCTTCAATACCCATTAGGTATCCTATGTTAACAAAAAAACATACCTATCACCAAGTATTAAATCACTCACTGTTACATCCTTCTGAGGTTTCCATTTCCAGTACTCAATACATAATTTCACCACCTACAGATTTTGCCAGTTCATTAGTAGCAGTCTTTTTGTGATGTTACAAACTCAACCTCCAAAGAGTTACCTTCCCTATAGCTATTTCCCTTAACAATGCAGTTTTATTCACCATCCCATGACAACGTAACTCTGTCAACAATCTCTCAAAAGACATTCAGCCAGGGATTTATTTTATTTTGAAATGACACACAAACATCAGCCTTCTACCAGATTTGCAATACTAATTGTAGTTTTTTTCCTCTCCTTGTATCTTGCATCCAGAAGATAAAATATGCTTCCTTCTTTCTCCTTTAAGCCCAAAATCTTTCCAGCTACTGCAGTATGACAGTGATAATTTTTTTTTATAAAGATAACACTGCAAGAATGTAGCTCGAAGTGGAAAATAAAAAGTGCCAAGAATGAAGGAATAAAGGGAACTAAAATTAAAGAGGAAACAGCTTCCACATTTCCAGCCTGACAGGAAGAGAGAGGAGAAGTCTGGCAATCCTGTTGCTCTTTATCTTCTATTTAGCTTGACTCTTTTATTTTATTCCATTTTTTGACCATTATGTTTACACACAGATACTTCAGTGGCACAGTGTATACTAAAAACTGCAAGAGAGCTAATTCTAGTATAGTAGTCAGTAAAAACCAGGCCAGTTTTTAAGATGAATGTATCTTTATCTGTTCAACAGTTTCAGCTCATGCTTATAAAATAATAATAATTTAAAAAAAAGTCTTCCTGAGTTCTCATGAACTAGAAGAGCACTGTGTTTCAAACGTAGACATGTATTCCTTTTTCAGTTCTGATGCCCAAATATATTGTGCAATTTTACACATTATGAACTTTGTCTTTCCTGTTTATTTTTCCCCGTTCTAAAACTGCAACTCCTTTGATTTGATTTAGTCTGAGAAATCACTGGCTACTTTGAAACATACACCATACAATCCACTTTTGACAGGAACAGATAAAAGGTTTCATTTGTTTCTTTTTTAAAGACTCTTCTGCTAATCTCCTGCACCACTGAAGTGCTTATAGCAAAAAATCTTGGTTAGAAATCCCAGTAACTAGAAGTGTGTGCAGAGTATACTCTATATTTTTGTCTGTACTGACAGAAGCACAGACAAGAGCTCTCTTCTGCCCACTTCAGGCTGCAAGAAGATACTTGAATGTGTAAAAATAAACAGCCAAATAATTTTGTATTGAAATGTGGCATCCTCTTCTCATAATTTTTTAAATTGTTTTCTTCCATATCCACAACGATTTGCAGCAACTCCAAAATCCTAATTGAAAAACAAAGTACATGGGAGTAATTCTGTGCCATTAGAACTACTTTAGAAGGTCAGTTACTAACACGTGACTTGTCTTCTCAGTGCCATTTACACATAAGACAAATTAAGATAATATCCTGCTTCTTGCTGCCTTCAGTAACAGATATTCGTATTTGAAAAAATTATTCTGAAGTTCTTTGAGCCAATAAAGGATTCCTTGCATTAGACATCAGAAGCTGAATTTCACTACAAAAGAAAAGACTACTGGCTGTACTAGTTACTCATCCCTCCAAGTTAACATCTGTAACAGGGAGAATGTTAAGAAGTCTTCAGATTTTGAGCCGGTTACATTTAAGTATGCTCAGACCCTAAGCACTTGAAGCAGAACATAAGCACCTCTAACATATTCCAGCAAGAAGAAGAATGGTGATTAATAAAAAAAAAAGTTTCAAAGCCCAAGAATGTAATCTGCTTTGTTAAACATATGCTTCACTCCAATTTTTATTAAAGACTATTTTAGTCCAGAGCCTTTATAAAGTCACAGTCAGCTAAGTAAATTTCAGTTTATTCTTCAAAGTCAATAGCATTTATAAGTTAAATCCAAATTCATATTCTCTTTAAACAGCATTTTAAAAGTCCTTTTTTTGACAACATTGAATTATCAAACTGTACATTAGATTACAAACTTAAACAATGTTCTACACTGACTAAGGGGAGAAGGAATGAAAAAGTCATTTGTTTGCCATATATCTGCTGTTACAGAACCACAGCAGTCACAGATACCTGCAATGATTAATTGTTTCGTGCTACATACTGTTTGCGGAGTAGTTACTAAGACCTACACATAACAGAAGCATAAAGGTTTCCCTGACATTCTTTCCCTGAGATGGTAAGAATTTTTAAAAGAAAAGAAACCCAAAACATTACACTCTCCCAGGTAAATAATTCTGACATGCTAGAACTACTCTGACACCCGATAAGTGTCCCTGGAATCTCTCATGTTCCTCTGCAAAGCAACATTACACTTGCAAAGCAGAGCTAAAATTAAGTATGCTTCTGGGTAAACTACTAGGTCCTCAAACGCAGCAAAAAACTTATCCCAAGGAGGAGTAAATTGAACTTTTCACTTACAGAAAGCAATTAAAACCAAGAACACCCTCTTAAAAGGCACTATAGCAAATTTTAGCAAAAACCATTCCATGTCATTGTTCTACAGGGAAAGAAAACAACCAACCAACCAAACAAACAAACCCCACAACATCACTCCTAAGATCCTAAATCTGCAAACCTTTGGAATGGCTCTTGTGGACACTCCAGCTCCTGCTGACGAGGCAGAGGAGATGGCTCACCCAAGACACACACCGTCCTATTTCAAGAAAACGGAGGTGAGATCCCCGATGTGAGAACATCAGCAGATTGTACAATACATCTGAACTAACACCTCAAGAAAGCGGCCTACTGATGCAATGAAAATAAACTTTTCTAGAATAACCTGATTGTACCAACTCCTATTGTCTGCATTTGTAGAGAGATAGACCAAACCAATACATAAGAAGGATGCTATCCATTGCTTAACCCAGAACTGAAGGGAAGAGTTCAGCAGTTCCGGTCTACAAATTTCGTAAGGACAGCAAAATGACAGGATTGTGGTTAATCTGACACCACCGTGGAAAATGGGGAACCCTGCCCCAATTTCCACACTTTCACACAGGAAGGCATACTGGGGCAGCTTCCCTACTGACCTCAGCTGTATGCAACTGATGCAGAGCCAGAAAGCTGTTGGGTTTTTTTTAAATCGAGGTGAATGCTACATTTGTGCAGATGCAAGAGGAGTATTAACCTCGCTTAAAAGATACATCATTTTTATCAGCAGCAATACCAACTTCCCACCATAGATCTTGACTCCCAACTCTGTGTCCAAACACCAGGAGAAATCTCACACTCTTCTAAGAGACAAAAGAAGAAAGCGGGTAGAAAATCTATCTTATCAACATTTCCAACTTCATAAGGAAAGATAAAAAGGAAAATGAGAAGAATAGAACTAGCAGATATTCCCCCTTCTTCCAAGGGTTCCACACTCAGCAAAAGGAGTTTGCTCTGTCAGTATTTAAGAAGCACTTGCAGGTTGTGGAGTCTCCTTCTCTGGAGACTTTTGAAACCCACCTGAGTACGTTCCTGTGTGGCCTGCCCTGGGGGATCCTGCTCTGGCAGTGGGTTGGACTCGATGATCCCCAGAGGTCCCTTCCAACCCCTACCATTGGATGATTCTATGATTTAAACTTTATTGCCAACCCTTGAACAAAAACACAGAGGCTTAGTCCTTTTGTTCACTGATGTTCAGCAACAAATAATAACAAACAAAAAATACTCCATACCCTTTTGGTAACGAGGTGTCCTGTGCTAAGAGATTAAATCAGTCATGGGTATGTAAAATTGCTTTCATGTTTTCAATTATAATTAGGTACTTAAGGGAATTATTCTACAGTAGCACTGAAAAAAGACTACTGATAAAGGTAGGTTACTCAAGCTAGAAGCATTTATAGGGTAAGTCCTTTAAAACATTGCTCAAAACACCATCAAAGAGGTGACAAAAGGATGTCAAACTCAGTTTCACAAGCAACATCAGCTGAAAGTATTTCTAGATGACCTATTTGAAAGCATCTTTGTCAAGATAAACTCTGCTTTTACAACTGTAAAGGTTTTCTCAGAAGGATGAGAAATCCTTCGGATTTCTTTCTATGCAAGATTCTTTAATCTTTGTTAGCATTAAAACCCATGAGAAATAATAACTCAGTTTATACACTGACCCACACAGACTCAGATAAGGCAGCATACAAAACTTTAAAAAAAGAACAAAAAAAATGCCAATGCAAGTTAGTGAAGAATTGTTACAGCCCACCAGTAATCAGTTTGTTTCTATACCACAAAGGCATTAAATCAAAATACAAATTTTAAGGGGAGATTCTTATTAATGTGAAGGCCACATTGTCTTTCATGTGTATAACCACATACAACCCAGCCACCTGCAGCCAGTGCCACTGTCACCCAGTAAGCCACTGTTATTAAACTTGCATAACCCGTGGGTTTTTTTTAATGCAAAATATCCCAATGACACAGGTGCCACATGAAAATACGACTGAAAAATTAAAACCTTCTTACAGTTTCTCTCAAACATAAAATTAAAATGATCAGATGGTGTTAAGTCCTTTTCTCTTTGATGCACAGTTTAAAGATCCTGAAGCAGAGCTAGATCATCCTGGTTCAGCTAGGACGAGAACTGGTATTGTTCCAAAAACAAGACAACTACAAATAAAACACCAAGTAAATAAACACACCGAGTTGTAGCATTTTGCCACAACATAAACAAAGATAAATGACATAAACAGGTCTCTGGAGAACCTGAATTCACACAGTTTTGCTCAGCAAAACACACATTAAGAGGGCCCAGAGAGACCAGCAGACACATATAACCTGAGCAGCTCGCACTCTGCCGGGCCCCCTCCTCTCGAGAGGAGGGATGCTACACCTACTGTGAGGGAGGGATGACAGCACCTCTCTGGAGAGGGGACACGGCTCTTCACCCCCTCCCTCCCCGTTTCATCAACGGAAGGTGAACGGAAACATCTCGCTATCCTTCTCCTCCGCTTTCACGCCGTAGATAAGCAGGCAAGGGCCGGCCGCAGGACTGCCTCCCTGACTCCCAGTCCCTCCTGCCTCTCGCAATCCACGCATCGTTGACACAGGTCAGGACTCAGCCCCCAAGTCACCCTCACCCGAAAGGCCGTAGACAGGAATAAACAAGGTTATTCGCCTGACACCGGACACCGGCGACACTCCTCCTCTTCCTCCCCCCGCCCCATACCTCCACAAGCTCACCCAAGTACCGACCCTCCCTCCCCTGCCAGGTGTGGGCCAAGAGGCCTCTCAGCCCTGTCCCGACGTTAAGCCAGAGTGGGG